>JBBDHG010000442.1:115000-136045 GCA_037951165.1 Lophius americanus
GCAGGTGTTGTGAATATTTGCGCGTTGATTACTTCCGGGGGTTTGATTCTACGTCGGGGTAAATATCAGAAACTACAATGCGTTATTTTTCCTTCCATTATATGGCGATTAGTTGGCGTTCTGCGGCGCGGCGGCGCAAACGGCTGCAGGTTAATTAAATGGTTTCCTTTATGTGACGGATTGACTGAGAAATAATTTCACATCTGACTTAATGCCTTAAAGCCTCCATTTAAATTAAATATTAAACCGCCGTGTCTTTTTAATATTTATGTTGGCGCGTGGGAGGGAACCGGCGCCGCCGCCGCTAACTATGCTAATGAACGCACACTTTATGCTCCGGTGGGTCAGGATGCTAAGTTCCACCAGCTCCAGGGTCGGTTCTGTAGAAAGGTTCTGTTCGTGGTCCTGCTGCAAGAACGAAACTTTCACACTTACGCCTGTCTGCCATAACATTATGACCACAGACAGGAGAAGAACATTTTCTCCTGGGATGTGCCTCGCGAGTCAGCGTTCTGTGACGACTGCAGGACTGGGTCAGACACTCCAGAACTGCAGAGAGTTCTGGGTCTGTCCGGAATGATCATCTGCATTTGTATTTCGAGTTTCGGCCACTTTCACGACTGACTGTCTTCAGATCTTCTTCATGCAGGAGTTTTAACTCAGGGTTAACAAACTCAGAGTTGAATGAACCTGTTCTGGAACTGAAAAGTGTCTTATCCCAGGTTTAATCAATCCGGGTAACCCGATCCAACAGAAGAACTTTTTCGACAGCAAAAAAAAAAGAAAAGAAAAAAAAGAACTTAGACAACATTAAGCAGATGGTTATAATCTTATGGCTGATCTCACTGCAGCAGACGCTTATTAAACTATAAACTAATTCATTTGGTTCTGAGGGAAATTCTGTGGACCTAACTGAACGGCCAACAGACACAGAATATTCATGTTTTCATCAACTCAAAACATTTGTATTCATCCACTTTCCGTAACCTGCTACCCTTTTTTTTCAGGGTCGCTGGGGGCGGAGCCTCTCCTACCTGACGTTGTTTGTGAGGCGGGGTTCGATCTGGACACAAGTACAAGTTGCTGAAATAGTCGATTGTGGTTCTGATAGAAAGTTCTTTGGGCCTAAAGGGGGGCCTGAACTATATGAGGCAGATGGTTTTAATGTTGTGGCTGATCAGTGTTGAAAGCCGTTAATGTTTAATTGTTGTTCCTTTTGATGATTGATGATGTCACGGTATGATTTCAAGGTCCGATTTCACACGGGTCCAGTATAACCTGGGGTCGGGCTTCCAGAACCACTGCCTCCCCCAGAATCAACTTTAGTTCTAAAAGTCAGAGCGGATTTCAACCGTTTTAATCATTTTATTCTATAAAATAAAATGAAATACGTTTTTGTAAATAGTTAAATTCAAATACAATCACATAGATGCAATTAATTAATATTTAACTTTGCCATGATTAATTTTTTTAATGTAAGGGGCCAAGGACGGAGCCTTGGGGCACACCACGGGTCAAATGGACCAATGAGGACGAGGCATTTATCATAAATAAGAAAAAAGTTCTTTAATTATATGTTAGATTTTAGTGCAAAAAAAAAAAGCATGTACGGATTTAGTAAAGAGAATTATGCAAATTTATACAACAAGGACCGGGTTATATAAAATATAAATATTTTAAGACGATTTTGAGAACTTTACAAAAAAAAATTTAATTAGATTGGAGAAAAAATCCTAGTCTAATCAGAAATGTTTGATTTTCAGGGAACGTCTGAACGTTTTTTCTCTCGGTGGATTTAAAAAAAACTAAACGAAATGATTGCAGGGAAAAGAAATAAAAAATGTAAAAATAAAGCCTGCAGACGTTTCACCTGACAACCGCCGACAAACATTTGCTCTGCGGCGGGAAAACACGTTGTTGTGTTTTGTAGCTCGGTTACCCCAGATACCGAAATAACCCGCCGTTGTTTGATGAAGACTCAAAGTTATTTCAAGGACCTCCCCAAAGAGAATTGTGCAGAAGGGAGGAAGAAAAAGTCCTTCATGCTCCACTCAGTCAGATAAACCAAATTACATTTTATTTTGGAGGGCCTTGCGAGCAAACGGCAAACGGCTGCAGATTTTTCGCCGCGGCGGCTTCCTCTCGCTGCCCGCCGCCTTAATCTGACGTGACGTTGATCCTCCTCAGTATGCGGGCGCCATTAGCGGCGGGGAAACGGTTTCAGGAATCAAGAATAACAAATAAAGAGGCTTTTCATTTCCAGCCGCATCAAAAGGATTGTGATGGAGCGCGTGGCCAGTTTTCTTTTTTTCTCCCTGAAGGGCACCTTCGTAGCGACGCATGGACTTTGTTAATTGAGCCACTGATGATCCGGGTTCTGACAGGAGGGTTTGGGTCAGACGAGGGCGGGGCGAAGGCAGGAGGAAGAGAAAAAGGAGGTAGTGTGTATTCAGTTATTTACGCGAGGAGCGAGGAGCGAGGAGCGAGATCAGGACGGAGGATGAGGAGGGTAATGATGTCGTTAATAGCTGCCGGTGGTGAACGCTTCACAAAACCGCCGCCGTCGGGGTTTTTTTTTTTTTGCAGCAACAAACAAACATCAGACAATTAATTTTGTGGAAAATCCTATTAAACCTGCTGAGAGATCCTATAAACAAGACGACAGCCCACTTCCTGTTTCCTGCTCATTTGGCTTCTTTCTTTTCTCCTTTTTGTGCCTTTTGAAAGGGCGACGTCTGACTCCAGGAACATTTACCGCCATCAAAAACTGCTTTACCGCCTTTAGAGGAGATTACACTCCTGCAGACGACGGCGAAGGAACGGACGGTACTTCCATAACGCTTTAGCAGTCAGCGTTCACCCGTTCACACAAACATCTACACCAACATTCACCCGTTCACACAAACATTTACCCGTTCACACAAACATTCACCCATTCACACAAACATTTACACAAACATTCACCCGTTCACACACACAAACATTTACCCAGTCACAAAAACATTTACAGATTCCCACAAACATTCACCCGTTCACACAAACATTCACCCGTTCACACAAACATTCACCCGTTCACACAAACGTTCACCCGTTCACACAAACATTCACCCGTTCACAAAAACGTTCACCCATTCACACAAACATTCACCCGTTCACACAAACATTCACCCATTCACACAAACATTCACCCGTTCACACAAACGTTCACCCGTTCACACAAACATTCACCCGTTCACAAAAACGTACACCCATTCACACAAACATTCACCGGTTCACACAAACATTCACACAAACATTCACACAAACAATCACTCAAACATTCACACAAACATTCACACAAACATTCACACAAACATTCACACAAACATTCACACAAACATTCACACAAACATTCACACAAACATTCACTCAAACATTCACACAAACATTCACACAAACATTCACACAAACATTCACACAAACATTCACTCAAACATTCACACAAACATTCACACAAACATTCACACAAACATTCACACAAACATTCACACACACAAACATTCACGCAAACATTCACACAACATTCACACAAACATTCACACACACAAACATTCACACAAACATTCACACAAACATTCACACAAACATTCACACAAACATTCACACACACAAACATTCACACAAACATTCACACAAACATTCACACAAACATTCACACAAACATTCACACACACAAACATTCACACAAACATTCACACAAACATTCACACAAACATTCACACACACAAACATTCACACAAACATTCACACAAACATTCACACAAACATTCACACAAACATTCACTCAGTCATTCACTCAGTCATGATAGAGGCTGCCAGTAACCCGGGACAAACTTTATTGTGAAATAAAATCTGACTTCCATGGGAAACGTTAATTTTAATGATATTTTCTGGTCGTTACTGAACTTCTCTGTTAAATAAAACGTGTTTGTTGAAGAAGGTTCAGTGAAAGTAAAAAGAAGGTTAATGGTCCAAAATGTGACGATTTAAAACAAAACCAAAAGCTATGATTCCAGGTTCAAGGGGCTTTAAAAAGTCTGATGTGTCCCGGACAAAAAAGCAGGATATGAAAGCCTTGATCTGATAATCTGAACCGACATGTGATGAGTTTCTGTAAGAAGATGAGTTATGTTTAATAAAAAATAAATAAAATAATATTGTATTATTGACTTTTAGGGCGCCTGCTAATATAACAACACCTCCTTCAGAGAGAGAGAGAGAGAGAGAGAGAGAGAGGGAGAGGAGGGAGAGAGAGACAGAGAGAGAGAGAGGGAGAGAGAGGGAGAGAGAGAGCGCGACAGAGAGAGAGAGAGAGAGAGAGAGAGAGAGAAGGAGAGAGAGAGAGAGAGAGAGAGAGAGAGAGAGAGGGAGGGAGAGAGAGACAGAGAGAGAGAGAGAGAGGGGAGGAGAGAGAGAGCGACAGAGAGAGAGAGAGAGAGAGATAGAGAGAGAGAGAGAGAAGGAGAGAGAAGGAGAGAGGAGAGAGAGAGAGAGAGAGAGAGAGAGAGAGAGAGAGAGGGAGGGAGAGAGAGAGAGAGAGAGAGAGAGAGAGAGAGAGAGAAGCTCTCTCAGAAGAATATTTTTTCATCCCACAGTTGACTAGAGGGATTTCTTCTGCCTGCCGACGAATGACTGGAATCACATTGTACATATAATGATGCAGGTACATTCTGATAAAACATTCTGTGCACAGACACTCCGCCGCACAGATGAAATGAAATCAAGAGAAAAGAGCCGCCCTCGACGCCAAATCCTCATGGCGGCCATTTTTCTGATGACGGCGTTGCTGCTTCTTCATGCTTTAACCACACAAGTGGAAAAAACAAGTGTTCTTCTTCTTCAGTGATTAATAACCTCCCTTTATTCCTCTCGCCTCAGTGTCTCCGCCCCCTCGTTGTCAGGTCTGGATTCTCTATTCTGGATCGATGAGATCCAGAATAGAGAATCACAAAAATTGGCAGAAGAAAGTTATTGTGTGTCTGTCGTGTTCGGGTCCAAGAACTCTTCCCACAGTTTGACTCACCTATCTGGTTTAAGAGGTTTATCTTAAGCCTCTCCGGAATTACATCTCCAAACTAGGAAAAGCACTCAGAGAGCTCAAACCTCCACAAAGGCACAAAAGCACATCCGGATAAAAAGAACATTCCTGCAGTTTCCTCCATTCATTTCTGCGTCATTGCCTGCCTGTAAATCTACTGACAACTCCAACATAGTCTCTGAGTATCTCTCAGGTACTCTATAGCCGGTGTTCTCCTCCAACTTCCACTTCGACGTCTCTGTTCAGCCCACCAGCCAGCTCCACCCACTAAGAGACATCAAAGGAATCAAAGCAACAAAGCCATGACACTGTGACGTGACTTCTACAAACACCTTACTATTTTATTTTATCTTATCTGAAACGCTGCCAAAAACATTACCACTGGGCAAACTTTCATGTACGATTTCATGACGATGGACCCAACATGTGTGACAGAAATGGGATTTTGCCTGTAAAATACCACCTAATGTCCACTAGAGGGTTTAAAACAAACATATACAAACATATAATATATATATATATATATATATATATTATATATATATATATATAATATATATATATATATATATATATATATATATATATACATATATGAAGAATAATCTGATTATATGTTTAGCTCCAGTGAAGAAGAATTCCAGGAGCTTTATTGTCGATTCTGCAGGAATGTTCCAGACGTAGACAGAATGTAAAGAAATCCATTCTTTCTGACAGAACCGCAGCACAAAAGTATTAAAGGGCTAAAAGAACAAGCGGCCTCTTTTGCAGGTGAGTCACGAACCTCCGACAAAAGGAGACAAAAAAAAGGTCTGCAGGGGAATCACCCAAACAAATGTCTACAAACCCACAAAGAGAGGTTCTGAATAAAGACGCTGCTGGGGGAATCGTTGTTTCCACAACTAATCGTTCTTCTCCTGATTCAAACCAGAGAAGAGTCTCTGTCGGAAAGTCTTCAGCGCTCACACTCTTCAGAGACGGCGTGATTGAAGGGTTCTGAAACTCCTGGAGGTAGAGACCCCCCGCCGGTCTAGAGTCTGAACTGGTGGTCACGGTGGCTGATGACTTTGATGAGACTAATGAGTTTGGGGGGCAGCTACCAGCACTAGATGAATGAAGAGAGTCACTTCAAAAAGACAGCAGCTGATGATGATGATGGTGATGATGATGGTGATGATGATGATGATGATAAGTTACAATGAAGGTGTTGGCACCACAGGCCGTGAGGCGGGTAATTGAAAGTGAACGAGTGTGAAGGGTGGGAGTGACAGAGTGAGGTGATGATGACTGATGCCCGAGTGAGCAAGGAGAGAGTCTTTCACCAGAGCATCTTCATCAGAACGTCCTCCACCGTCACCAGTACTCCAGGAAGTACTGGAGTGATTTTGGGAAAGTTTTTTTTTTTCTGACACTAGGAGGCGCTTTATGTTCAGGGGTCATAATTCCTGAAAACGACAAAAACATGCGAAAAACATGTCACGTCATGTCACGTCATCTCACGGCGACACACATCGTCACGACAACCGTGGAGGCGGGTCTTAATGTTCTACCTGCCTGTCATCACAGGACGGCCATCTTTCCCCGGTGACACTCCAGCATTCACACTTTTCACTCTCTCTCTCTCACCCCACCCGTTTAATTTGTCCCTCAGTGAAAAACAAGCCTGCAGGTGATACGGCGCCGGAGTAACAGACGGGCATGTCAGAGCAGCAGCCCGCCAATCATCTCGGCGGGGGGGCAGGAAGGTAAGAAATATATTTATTGATTCCCATTCTTTCCCCTGTTTGCTGTAACGTCACTCAGAAGCTCTCCTGGCAGCAGGAAAAAGAAAGCCTTAGTTGCCACGGTGACGGTGATGCTCAGCGTCGAGGTCGGCAAGTTCCTCCTGAGACGAATAACTTTGTTTTTTTTATTAATAATGCTGCATGTCGGTTATCGTCAAAGCGGAAATCCGCCACATTGTGGGGTAATATTATTCACTCATAGCGCCCAAAGTAATCTCAAGAAGCTGCAAAATCATTCCGTCTCATGAAAAGAGAATTAGAATACTAAAGAGGTTTAAACGGCGCTCAAAGAAAGACGGATGGAATGCATTAAAGAAAAAATAAAGAAAAATGCCGTTTTTGCTTTTTGCTGCTCCGTTTCACATTTGGGAAAAATAAAGGACAAAAAAAAAAACGACGCAGCTTCTAATGAGATCAAAGTAAGTTTAATTAATTTAAAGATTAATTAAGCTCGCCAATAATGTGACACCAGCACCAGCACCAGAACCCCCACACTCCTGAGAGGCCCGGTTCAGAGTCCCCTTCCTCTCCTTCTCCCCGGTTCCACGTTTCTGCAGCAGAACCTAATCCCTCCGCTCTTTAGAATGCAGGAAAAACAACCGTTTCCAGGAAAAAGATCCTCAAACTAACGATTCGGTTCCACCAGCGAACTTTAAATATTTAAAATAAAAGGATGTTTGTCTGATTCCTGGAGAAAATATCTCACTGCAAAGATATATGAGGCTGTTTTTCAGAAGAAGCATTTTCAAGACCTTCTTAATCCAGAGTCTTGAAAACATCTTGTTGTCAAAAACATCTTGTTTTCAGATTGTTGTTTTCATTTTTATCTTTTCAAACGTTTTCATTGGTTGTTTTTTTTTCATTGTTGTGTTCATGTTTGTTTCCATCTTGTTTTCTTGTCTTCATCTTGAAAATATCTTGTTTTCTTTGACTAATCTATATTATGAATACTGTGTTAAAAGTACTTAAAAAGATCTTGTTTTCTTAAAAACATCTTGTTTTCAACTTGTTTTCTTGTCTTCAACTTGAAAACATCTTGTTTTCTTTGACTTATCTATATTATGAATACTGTGTTAAAAGTACTTAAACATACAGAAAACATCTTGTTTTCTTAAAAACATCTTGTTTTCTTAAAAACATCTTGTTTTCATCTTGTTTTCTTGTCTTCAACTTGAAAACATCTTGTTTTCTTGAAATAACTTGTATTTAAAAGAAAATCCTCAAATACCTTGTTTCCATCTTGTTTTCATCTTGTTTTCATCTTGTTTTCATCTGGTTTCCATCTTGTTTTCATCTTGTTTTCATCTTGTTTTCGTCTTGTTTTCTCATCTTCACCTTGAAAACATCTTGTTTTCTTTGAAATATTCATATATTTGGACCACCTTGTTAAGATTCTTCAAACTTCTTGTTTGAGTTTCATCTCAGAAAAAAAAACAAGCTTTGTTTTTCTTCTTCTCATCTTTACTTGGAATGATGGATCGTCTTGTCGCAAGATATAAATTGGATTTTGAGGTAATAAATCTTTGTTTGAAAATGAGGTCACATTTTTTTCCTAACTCACAGAGTATTAGGATAAAGTCCAGGAGGTGGAGGAACAGAACCGGATGACTGGACCTCGGCTCAGAACCACTTTCTTTCATGTTTCTGGTGTCCACAAACGTCCCTCACCTGTTCTTACTAATTACTTACTTAGTTACTAAGTTGTTTCATTTTTTCTTCACGATTAACATATTTATGTCGATTCTATGACATTTGAATCGATGTATTTTAAAAATGTGAATATTTGGATACAATTAAATAATAAAAAATGATCAAACTTAAACTATGCAACTTTTTTTTTGAGTGTAGGTGAAATGAGAGAAAATATTAGATCCCAACATGAAGAGGACAAAACATCAAAGGACAAAACTGTGCTGGTCCAGAAAAAACAAAACAGTTTTTTCTGGACCAGCACCTCCTCAGGGGAGGACAACCATGAAAGGTCCCGGTCCAATATATGCAGTTTCAAACCATCTGTCTTTAGATGCTCCTCCCACAATCAAGATTTCAATAGAATGGAAATATCGCAATTTAAAGTTGCAGTGTGTGAAAAAGAATTAAAGGTCCGATATCTCGCGGTCGGGTCAAGCCCAGGTGAGATGTATAGTCCCTCCATTCAGTTCTGGGTCAATTCCGGGGTCCCCTCCCAGTTGGACGTGTAGGATCAGCAGTTCTGCTCTGACCTTGGTCCGAGTTCTTTCCAGCCCCCCCACCCATGAAGGAAGCTCATTCCAGCTGCTCGTATCCTTGACCTCATTCTTAGGTCTCCACCCAGAGCTCATGACCAGAGGTGAGGTTTGGAATATTACCGGACCGGTACCACACCATCGTTACTGCTGATGCTGAACCGAATCTCCTGTCCAAAGCCCGGTCCACTTTCCCATCACTCCAGAACAACGTGTGATCCTCCATCCGTGAAGATTTTTCATTCGGAGGTGGAGACTGGGAGGTTTAAGTTCATATTACCGACATCTTTATGACATTAAGTCCCTGCTGGACCATAAGTTCTGAGAAGAAGACCTTCTAAAGGAGCTTTGCAGACATAAGTCCAACATCTGCGGCCCGGCCCGTCTATAAATAATGTCGTCAAACACTCGTGCAGACTCTCTCTCTCTGGACCCCTGGCCCTGATAACTCCCTCGTCACACACTTGTCACAAGCCATAAGCTCCCAGCCGGATGAAGTCCCCATCACCAACATTGCTGCTGGTGATGAAGAGGAGGACGGCGCTCCGCTTCTGTCCCGGAGACACGTTCAACCTCCAGCGGGAGGAAGGCAGGCTGGTTCTGCTCATCGCAGGAACCACTCAGGCATTCATGTGTGAGAGGAACCCAGTTTGATGAAGACTGGATCTACGTCCACACCTTCACTCTCCAAAGAAACATCTTTAAACACACTCTCTAGAATCTGTGAGAGGAATTTATACTTAGTAGCTTTTGTAGAGTAATGACTTAATTTTAGTGATAGAATTCTTGACTTTTTATGTGTCGTTTAATCTCGTTTAATCTGCACTTTGATTTATGCTAATCCATGTTTTTAAAGGGCAGTTCTGTCCTCGCTCATGTCCACTTGTCTCTGCCTTCAACTGGAGTGTCTGGAGACGACGTCCTCCTCTAGAGACATACCTCCAATGAATCCTCTCAACAGGTACATCTCCAACATTTCTGGTTGGAATGGGATGTGAAGGAATATTTTATTCCTCCTACTTTGAGTGTAGGTTCCATCTGTAAATGTGTTTCTACTGTTTTTGTGTTGCTAATATCACATAGAAATAAATGTGGCCTCAAATGCATGACAGCAACAATAAATGTGAAATGAAATGAAATGATTTCATTCTCTTCACACTCGGTAACGTCAAATATCTCAGCATCCTCTTTCGGTGGCGTTCTACGAATGTTCGCCATTATGGGAATCTACTCAAACGCCTTGATTATCCGCATCCATGCTGGCGTTAGGAAAGTTAATTATGTAAAAAAAACATGAAAAAATAATAGCCAATGATTAGGAAAACTTCATGGAGTTATCACCATCCTCTAATCTGCCGACAACTCCAACAAATGGACTGAAAATTGATCCACGCAGAATCGTAGCGCGGTTTTTACTTTTTCAAGACACGTTGTGTCATTTCCTGTTCCTCTGGGAAAAAAACATCAAAGGAAAAAATTCACAACAGCAGCCAAGTTTTACGAAAACTTCCAGCAGTTAACGCCAACCTCTAAATCTGCCGACAACTCCAACAAACTCTCTGCGTACCGACCCACAAAGAATCATAGCGAGGTTTTACTTTTCATTACTATGACTAATACAAATCTACTGGAAGAACATCAAAGGTCAATATGTTAATATTTTATAGTTATTATGCGATCAATAATCTGGATTTTAAAGGCTAAGAATGTTCTGTACAACACAGAATAGGGCTGCAGAACCCGTGAGGATTCTGACTCATCACTTCTACAGACGTTGAAACCTTTCAGCCTCTTGGTTCCGTCAGGAGAAGAACATCTGGGGAAGGAGGTCGGTGTTGGACCCAGAGACCAGAGTTCCCGCCCGATTCCTCCTCAGCCGACAACCATTGAGCCGAGCCTCCTTAGAAGCCTTCCAAACCAGACACCAGGATGAATCGTCCCTCTTTGCCCTGCAGAAGGATTTTGTCGATCCGACATCTGGAACCTGCATGACCGCATTTGTTTGATCCGAGAACCATGAAAGTCTGGCTCAGAATCGAATGTAGGTTAAAGAAAGTTCAGTGAGACGCTTGAAAGAGAAGCGCTTTGACTTCTTCACTCTCCTAAAAGTCGCATCCTTTGCTGACCCACTTTCAGGCCCTGAAGTCATCGATCAGCGTTTTGTGGCGCTAAAAATAACATCAAAGGTCGTCTCAAACGTTTGTTCCAACATTTGATGCATGAACTTGAACCCAGAACTTTCCCTTCCTCAAAGGGACTAGTGGGTCTGTGCCAAACGTCAACTATAAAAAACGTTTCTGTACACAGAACTTTTTGTCTGCACTCTGGTTTTTAGTTTACTTCCCTCAGATTCCCATTTCAAATATGAAGATTATAACATATTTATTCTTATCGTGTAAGCCTCTTCATCTTCATCTTCATCTTTGCGCCCCGATACCTTGATGGCTAAAAGTACTAAGTGCTGGTACTTATTAACCCGAGCCCAAACGGATCCGATCAGCCTTCCTAACTCAACCTATCGCCATTTCTCTGGACTTGGTTCCGGCACCACCGGGACACTGATCCGTCTCACCCTTGTTTCCGGGTCATTCTCTGTATTTGACGCCACACAGAGAATCACCAAACATGTTTTGATAAAAGTATTTTCCCTCTTTGGCTCAGGAGCTCCCTCCCTCTTCTTTCTCTCGCTTCTTCAGAATCCATCTCTGCACAACATGGTAAAACCTTTGTTCTGATCCGACCCCCACCCGAGGAGCGGTGGGCCGCCCCCCGTGGCACCCGCGGAGCTAGCGGGCTTTCACGTGGACATGCAGAATGCTGCGACCCGGGGATCAACCCTGCGACCTCCTGGTAAGCGGACGGCCGCTCTACCTCCTGAGCCACAGCCGACCCCGGCCCCCTCAATCCGGCCTTTTGAACCCCCACCGGCAGACACTTTCAGACCCGAGACACAGAAACACCTCTGCAAGCCAGCCGCGCAATTAGCGAAGGCTGCTGGAAACAGAGGACAGCTATAACCGGATCCGTTATCCGTCTTCTCCCACCTGCCTCCGTCTGAGAGACAGAGCCTCGCTCAGAACGAGGAGATGAAAATGAGTTCAGTCAGAAAGCGCTGCCAGATTTCTGGAATTGACTTGCATGCCGAGCATCCTCAACGGGCAAATCGGGCTATTAAGTTGTTGATGCCCTTTGAAACAACTTAGCGAAATGAGGCGGCCCCGGCTAGCATGAATACAAAAGACAGGATATGGACATTGTGCGGAAAACAATCCCGAGACAGAAGCTGTTTTCAGTTTACAAGCCGTCGCCGCGGCGCGATGCGAGGCCAGTCAGGCACATCCCTCTCATTACGCCGCGGTGAGGCAAGGCGATATGTGTTCACGTTTAATTTGCCCAGTTTACCACGCTCTGCTGCCGACGCCTCCTCTGCAGCCAATGGGAGCGCAAACAGGGGGTAAAGTGGTGGATTGATAAGAAACTGGAATGGCGAGAGAACTGGGTTTATAAAGCACCTTTTCTAGTCCGCTTTACGTCAGGGGCCCACATTCACCCGTTCACGCGCACACACGCCCACGGCGCCGGTAGTGGCTTCAATGCAAGACTGAACCGGCTCATCAGGACCGGTAACCGGTCACGCCATCATTCATACATCAGCGCAACCGCCTTTAAGAACGGCCTGAGCTACAATGACGGGGGGGGGGGGGCTCAAACCCCTGACCTTCTGATAAGTGGACCACCGCTCTAGCTCACAATGGGCTTAGGGGGGGCACAGTGACGGGGTCTGTCCTAGCTGAGCTTCACATTTAAGGTAACATCTACACTTCTTTGACCTAACAGCTCATATTTCACTTAATTAGGGGACATTTTACTAGAACTTCTGTTTTTAACACCGATTTTCCTTTTCCTTGGTCCGATTATTAACACCGATTTTCCTTTTCCTTGGTCCGATTAAGTCCAGGTTCAGTGCATGAGAATCAATTCAAGGTGATCTACCTTATATATATATATATATATATATATATATATATATATATATATATATATATATATAAGGTAGAAATGTTTTATATTTTACTCACTAGGGGGACTCGAGAAAAACTCATGGTGTCATGGATCATTTTCAAACTGCGTGAAAAAACTGTATGAATTTTTGGTAAAGGTCAGTTTATATTTCTTCCAGTAGTTGCTTTACTCTAATAGTTAATGTTTTACTCATTAGACGAAACTGTTTGACATAAAACACCTCACTTTAATTTGAGGAGTCCAATCAGGGGATCACTTGTACAACACAGGGGACTGGGACTTTTCGGGGATATACCCTTGCTGTTGGGACAACAGCGTAGGTTTAGTTCTACAGTAGCACTTCATCAAGTCCATTCAAGTCCTGGAGCTGCTCTGCTCTGACCCAATCAACTAGCCATTGAAATTAGGTCAGGTAAAGTCGCCCAGAACCTTAAGATTACCTGTTTTCTCTTTTTAACCAGATAAGACTCGGCTTCTAATATAACGAGATGATTAACGTTATTCTGACTTTACCTGCTAGTGGTTATAATGTTGTGGCCGATCCTAAATCACACAAACAAAACTTTGACTAGAGTTTAACCATGACTGTGTTTTAAGTTAATAATCAGAGAGAGGAAGAAAGTGAAGTTCTGTTTACATCCAACGACCAACAGAACAAACAAATATTTCTGATAAAAGATGTGATGGAATATTTCAATCTGACACTGGAAACGATCAGAGAAGAGAGAGAGAGGGAGAGAGAGAGAGAGAGAGAGAGAGTGGGAGAGGAGAGGGAGAGAGAGAGAGAGAGAGAGAGTGGGATTGGAGCGAGAGCGAGGGGAGCGAGAGAGTGGGAAGGCAAGGAAAAGAGAGAGGGTGAGGCAGAGAGGGCGAGGGAGAGAGAGAGAGAGGGAGAGAGAGAGAGAGGGAGAGAGAGAGAGGGGAGAGAGGGCAAGGAAACGAAAGAGGGCGAGGCAGAGAGGGCGAGGGAGAGAGAGAGAGGGAGAGAGAGAGAGGGGAGAGAGGGCAAGGAAACGAGAGACGGCGAGGGAGAGAGGGCGAGGAGAGAGAGAGAGAGGGAGAGAGAGAGAGAGGGAGAGGAGGAGAGTGGGAGAGGGAGAGGGAGAGAGAGGGAGAGAGAGGGAGAGGGAGAGAGAGTGGGAGAGGGAGAGGGAGAGAGAGGGAGAGAGAGGGAGAGGGAGAGAGAGTGGGAGAGGGAGAGGGAGAGAGAGGGAGAGAGAGGGAGAGGGAGAGAGAGTGGGAGAGGGAGAGGGAGAGAGAGGGAGAGAGAGGGAGAGGGAGAGAGAGTGGGAGAGCGAGGGATTGGAGCGAGAGCGAGTGGGAAGGCGAGGAAAAGCGAGAGGGAGAGAGAAAGAGGGCAAGGAAACGAGAGAGGGCGAGGCAGAGAGGGGGAGGGAGAGAGTGTGAGAGAGAGAGAGAGAGGGCAAGGAAACGAGAGACGGCGAGGGAGAGAGGGCGAGGAGAGAGAGAGAGGGCGAGGGAGAGAGAGAGAGGGAGAGAGAGAGAGAGGGAGAGAGAGAGAGAGGAGAGAGATTTTTACAGTAAAATTCAGTTTTTTACATATTCTGTGAAAAATAAACTTACTGTTTATTTTTATTTTTATTGTGTTATGTTGTTTACTGTTTATTTAATAATTGAGCATATCTCCTGTGAGATTCACCATTAAGATTTTTACAGTATTTTGCTCGCTATTTGGGCAGATTTTTTTTTACAGTATTTTCTACAGACAACTTGTAAAGTTCTTGTAAAACTGTAAACCGGTTCACATTTTTTACGGTAATATACCATCATTTGCGTAATGGCAACATTCTGCAACCACAGCTGCCAGTTTTTAACAAGTTTATTTTACAGTGTACAAAAAAAATCAGAGGATAAACTAATGAAAGTTAATTTGGCTGCTCGTTTTTTTATGTGTTTAGGACTCTTCATCGCAGATCCCTACCGATGAATGAGAGAGGGAGAGGGAGCGAGAGAGAGAGAGAAAGAGAGAGAAAAGAGGGAGAGGGCGAGGGAAATTGAGAGAGAGGGCGAGGGAGTGAAAGAGAGAGAGACAGTGTGACAGAGGTGATTAAGGAGGGATGGGGGGGGCAGCCATGCAAAGGCAACAACCATCATATCGGCTGTAACAATCGGGACCATCCATCCATCAATCATCTGTCCTATAGTTTAACAACAGTCCTGCGTTGCAGTGCATTCTGGTCCGCGCTTCAAGTCTCCTACCATCTCCACAAACCAGTTTTTCCATCACCTTTAAACGCTGCGATTCTAAACACCAGACGCATCATCCACCGCCGTCCACTTCCTCCAAAAATGTCAATGACATAATTACAGACACAGCAGCGCCAGGTCTCCGCCTCCAGCTCCGCCTTCTCCCGCCTCGCCAAACGGGTTGGCCAACAGCAGAAACACTAATCAGGCCGTGATGACGAGAGGCGACTCATTTACATCACATCAAGTCGACGTAGAAAAACCGCCGGCGGCTGAGAGGAGCGGGGAAACGTGAGGAGCGTGGGAGATGAGGCGTGGAGGAGGAGTTATGGCCCTGAAGAAGAAGAAGAAGAAGAAGAAGATGAAGGGTGGAGCTGACATTTTGACTGATATGCTGCTGCCTCGGCCGGAAAATCTTGGAGGTTCTCGCATATTTCAGGAGCTTTCAAGTCATGAGGAGGAAATAAAGTTTGTTTGCGACGAACAGAATCTGTTTGACAAATAAAAGCGCTTACGCCACAGAACCACAGAAGAAGAAAAGCCATTACGCTCAACGGCTGCGTTGATCTGCAACAACAGCGGGAGTAATACTGTTAAGTGCCACCGCTGTCAGTTTTCCTCCGCTTTAGAGCCATTAATTCGTCTCTTCCATTATTATATTTGACGTCGGCCTTCAGTCGGGGAACCGCTTCGACTCTCTGAAATCTGAAAATGACACTTTTACGCCCGACAAGCTTTTAAATTGTCTTTTTTAGAGCCGCTCAGACTAGAGGGGGTGTCAAAAGTTCAAAACGACACGACTTCCGCTCAGAATAATTCTCACTCAAAAGTCTTTTATTGGATTTAAGTGTCCTGCAACATGTTGTAATGCCGTGACTGTCCAGCAGGGGGCGATGAAGCTGTGGCTCCCACTCCCACGCCTCCAGTCATTCCCTTATTCCCAGCTCCCTCTCCCCCAGCCCCCGCGATGGGAAAGGCCAACCGAGCTCTGGAGAATATTTATGAGCGACGGTGAGCAATTGGTTTGAGATCATTCGACAATGGAGGGAGGGAGGGAGGGAGGGAGGGAGGGAGGGAGGGAGGGAGGGAGGGTGGGAGAGAGAGAAGGGCGAGGAAAATGAAAGATGCACATGCAGATAAAGGTTAGATACTAACGTTTGTGTTTGAACTTGACTTTGGGTGGTTGATTAGAAGCGTTTCTGCAGGCATATAATAGCACACATGCTTTTATTAGACGTGTCAGACCTTAACTACACTGTTAAAAATAAATAAATACATTTCAAAAATTACGATAAAATACTGTTTTGTGGTTGCTGGAATTATACTGTAAAAACATGCTGACATTTTTGTGACATTACGGCTAATTGCCATTAAAAACATGTAAAATGTCAAACTTACATTTACAGTTACATAGTTAATTACATAAAATAACAGTAAATTACAGTAAATTCAGAATTTTATATTTTAGAGATATTGTGCAGGTTCAGAATCTTATTTCTGTATAAAAGTACGATATGCTCTTGCTAAATGGTTACGGTTTGTTGTTCAAGCCATTTAGACAGAATAATACGTTTACGGTAGAGACTTGTTTATGACATTACTGTTTTTATCTGTTAATTTTACCAATTGTCTTTTTTATTTCCACAGTAAAGTTGCGTTTTCTATAAAGGCTGTTTCTTTATTCAAGCTTATTCACCATATCTACTATGGCGATGTACCGTTTTGAATTTTACGGTATTATACTGTTATTTGGCATTTCTGTCCTTCACAGTCATTTACACTACACAAAACTTTTACTGCCCTTGAAAAACCATAATATGTATTTATTCATGGTAGTTTACTGTAAATTACATAAAGGTAAATAAAGTTTTACAACCACAGCTGCCAGAATTTTACCGTAAATTAATAGACTCTCGTTTTTGGATTCAGGATGGAAAAATCGCTTTCTGTTACTTGAGAAGTCCGTTTTGGACCAACAGAACTTCTAACCCTCTGAAGGCACAACATGAGTGACGGATGACATCACTCATGTTCCAGAATATTTAAAGCCCAAAGAAGAATTCCTCGTCGACACTAAGAAAGCAAAATGACGAAGCGGGACTGTCGGTGAAATTCTACTTCTTTTGCTTCCTCGTCAGCTTCTTGCCTCCATCAGAGGGAACTGAAAAGGCCACTGGAGCTCAAGGGGAAACGGAGGTTATGGACTTGTCAAGTTTGCATACGTGGGTATTTGCAGATGGGGGTCAAAGGTCAGACTGTAGGATAGAAACGGCTTCAGCTGGAGAAAAGAGAGTTTGACAAGTTGCCAGTCTTTCCGGACATATCTGTGGTTTCCATATGCAGCATGCGGGACAAAGGGGAGGTATGGAGACGTCGTGAGAAGACGAGGGAGGAAGTGATGGATACATTCCATATCTTTGTCCGGCATAGTCGCCGCCGTCGGCGGCTAAATGCCGGCGTCAATCAAACCTCTTTCTCAGCCGGCGTCGGCCTCAACCTCTGTAACGGCTCTCAAACCGAAGAACACGGCGAGCGGAGAAACGACAACCTACTTAAGAAACGCTGCTTCAACTCCTCCGGATGAAAAACAAACACATTTCTTTGGCTCCTCTAAAAACAAGAAAGGTAAATAAAAATAAATTTAAAAAAAGCCTCAAGTCTGAAACCTAAAGTGTCTAGAAATACAGTCGTATGGCAATTTGTGAAAAATGCGATTAATGGACTTAATGACCCTTTAATGTCCGGCTCAACTGTTTGGAAGAATGTGACGGACCCTGTTAATCATGTGACCAAAGAGGAAGGGCTCAAGGATGGAGCCCTGTGGCACACCCCGGGTCATAGGGCCCGACGAGGGTGGTGCATTAACCGCGGCTGATGGACTAAACGCGACTTTTACAATAACGTTAAGCTAAACTAATTCGAATTGACTATTTTCCATGAAATACAGAATTTATTTTTGAATCTGAGATATTAAATCGATGCAACAAAGAAATGTAACATTTGAATACAGAATGTTTTCAATTATTTTTGTTCTTTGTGAGGTAATTAAAGGGTTAAGTAGGAGTTTAACTCTATTATATGGAGTCTTTGTCCGTTTCTGAGACTCAAATCTGCCCTTGAGGGAAAAATCCACCTGAACCTGAACCGGTTTGTGTGTCCAGAGCCTGAGTTGTGTGAACAAATGGGACGTGGCCCGATGTAAGATCCAGATTTACGGAGGCTTCTCTTAAACGGACACTGAACACAGGAGTGTCTGACAGCCGCTGGAGTCACACACCAGTTTGCAGCTTGAAATATTCTGTTTTCTCCCCATTAAGAGGCGAGAACAACTGAATTCCTCTAGCAAACAGTTCCCCGCCGCTTCGGCGAGAACCCCCGCCGCACACTTCTGAGAGCCTCCTGCCCCCCCGCTGCCACACATCAACTCCCCCAGTCAGATATCTGACAGGTCCCGCTGCATTACCACAATAAAAAGAAATAGATAAACCCTCCTGCAGAAGCTCCAGCACTTTGCTCCATTCGTCCATCAGTCTCGGCTGTCTGCCCACATGAGGAGGAACCACGGCGCCGGAGCCTCCTGCTCCTGCAGAGCCTCCTTCTCCTGCAGGAGCTTCATTTGTATGCACAAACTCCTCACGCCTCATCCCACAGGTTTGCCGCCCACTAAGTCTTTTTTTTTTTTTCTTTCTTTTTTTTACAGTGTAGCCACCAGCATCACGTGGTCTGCTGCGTTCGTTCTTCACATTCTACACGCCGCTTCCGCCTCTCACCTGTAAATCTTGTATCTGGTGGTGAATCCTTGCTGGTAGCGCTCCGAGAAATCCGCAAACTCCTGCGAGCGGTGAAAGGGGCCCTTGTCCGACAGGAGCCACGCCAGGGGCCCGTTGGAGCCGCCGAGGCCGGCCCGCCCCGGGGTCCTCCGCGCCCAGGCCCCTGCTGACCCCAGCTCTGGAGCAGGCTTAGGGTTAAGCACTTCCATAGAAACATGAGGGCCGTCAGTCTAACGGAGATGCACGGGCCACTCATGCTGCTTCCCCGGCCCCCGCATCTCTTCATTCTCCTGCGCTGTGGGTGAGGTCCTGAGGGAGGGGGAGGGAGGAGGGAGGGAGGGGGGAGGAGTTGAAGCGAGGGAGAAAAAAAGGAGAAGAAATTTTTCTTTTTCTTTCTTGTTTGTAATTCTGGTTAGATATGAAGAGGGAATAAAAAGTCAGTGTTGTTAGAGGTGAGAGAACATCCACAGATGTTCTCAGTCAGAGAAATAAGAGAAGATTCATGATGTCAGCTGTTACCTTATTCTCTCTCCGCGCGGGTTCCGTCGCTGCTCGGAATCAGAAAAAGCCCTGATGGGGGCGGGAGTTGGGTTCGGCTCAGCGCAAAGACGAGGCGGCATCGGATTCAAAACTGGACGCACAATTAGAAGGAGCCGCAACTTAAAGAAGAGGAGGTGACATCCGGCAGCCCTCCTCGGCGCGCGCGCTCCTCTCGGTGGGATGTATTTCCAGCAGGAGGGATGAGATAAAGGTCCGTGTCCAGGTCCGGTGTTCGGAGCTTGGATCTCGCGCGCGGAACCTTCAAGGTAGAGGAGGATTATTTCAAAAGAATGTCTTTGGGAAATCTGAAGAAATCGCAGGAAGCAAAAATACACCGCGTCCTCGAACTCATGGCGGCTCCGCAGAGAGACGCGCTCGGGGCGCACGCGGGGCGCACGGAGAGCTGCCGTGATGCTGACTGTGGCCGGACTCCCGGCGCACGGGAGGTGTGAACGGTGTTCATTCCCCTCCTCTCTCTCTCCCTCTCGCTCTCTCTCCCTCTCTCTCTCCCTCTCGCTCTTTCCCTCTCCCTCTCTCTCGCGCTCTCTCTTCTCTCTCTCCCTCCCTCTCCCCCTCTCTCTCTCTCCCTCTCTCTTTCCCTCTCCCTCCCTCTCCCCCTCTCTCTCCCTCTCTCTCTTTCCCCCCCTCTCCCCTCTCTCTCCCTCTCCCCTCTCTCCTCCCTCTCCCTCTCTCTCTTCCTCTCCCTCTCCCTCTCTCTCCTCTCCTCTCCCTCTCTCTCTCTCTCTCTCTCTCCCTCTCTCTCCCTCTCCCTCTCCTCCCTCTCTCCCCTCTCCCTCTCTCTCTCCCTCTCTCTCTCTCTCGTTCTTCTCTCCGCCCATGTTCCACCACCGCCGCAGATTTCATTTATTCCAGCAGCGAGCGCATTCCCGGTTGGCTGAGACGTAACCGAGGAGGTGAGGAGGGGCGCAGGTTGGATGAGGTCCGTCACAGAGGACGCGGAATGATTTGGAGTGGAGGGAAAATAATCCAATAATAGGACCAAAGAGGAGAGATTAATAGTTAACTTTCATGTAAGACAGAATAAATGGGCCATGTTAACTCAAAATAAAAGACTTTTGGCATAAGGTATTTTATTATTAGAATATATTTGCATATTTAATAGAAAAAGTGATTATTTTTTAAAAGTGGGATGTTGAATTCTAACCTTTGTTTTTGTTGTGGTTTTGTTCCTTTATTCTCCGAACATTATGATTATTTCATGAAATGTTACGACTTAATTACGACTTTATTCTCGTAAAAGTAAAGTTTCAACTTTATTATGGAATCATAATTTTTACACACAAAGTATAACAGCTTCATTCTCGTAAAAATTCTCGTTTTAATACGACGTTATTCTTGTAATACCGCGAAAAAAATTTAAAGCCATATTTCTTATAAAAAAACAATTCTTCTAAAAT
>JBBDHG010000443.1:0-157500 GCA_037951165.1 Lophius americanus
CTCATCACTTCCTCTGTCCGTTGTTATTTAAGGGGCTGCTTGATTCTTAATGCATGATGACAACTCTATCCTGCAACGAGATGATTTTAAAGATTAGAAAGTAAGTCGATAAGTCAAGTCCGTATTACTGAAAAACAGTTATACATATATTAGTTATATTAAATGAATATATTTCACTTTTGGCCAAATAAGACAAAATATTCTGAGGATTTTTCACTATTTTCTGATAGTTGACATTAAATCTGATGGCTGAATAACGATAATAAACCTTAGTCACAGCTTTAAAATACTTGCTATGGCTGTTAACATGAAATATTTTGCTCATGAATAACACACTTAATATTAACCTTAAGTCCTTGTACCCAAACTAAGACCCACTATGAATGTAAACATGTGTCTTATATTTAAAATCCTGAGGATTCTTTCAAAATCCGTAAATAAAAAAGTATCACACGCGGAAAAGTTTGAATAAAAATGAAGAATAGTTCAATTATGAGATTCAGGACCTCGCCCCAGTCTTAGGCGTAACTGCTTCACTATTTTGTATGACGTTGGACCTTAATATAATCTTCCTTTTCACTCGTTTGACAACACAGGTTCAACATAAATATCTATTCAATCTGTGTATAATATGACCCAGTGGCTGCAAGTATATGCTAAAGAGTAAGGGGCCGAGGATGGAGCTCTGGGGGACACCAACGGTCTAAGGGGTCACGGTTTTTTTTACATATAAGGACTTACTAAACACAATTATGTAACTTCATTCAACCACAAAAAAAGGCTGATAAAGGTCAAATAGATTTTTAAAACGTTCTTTACCAAAAGCTTGTGATGTGATCTAATTAATAAGATCTATTAAGATTTATTTATTCATTTGCTTTTTACGTACATGCTTGACCAAACATATTGTCATTTTGGGGTTAAATTTGAGTTTCTACCCCATCAACGTAATAAATGCCCAAAATATACCAAGAAATAAACTCGTATTATCGCGTTGAGGACGTTAAAAGGTTCAAATGCAGAGAATCTGAGAGACTTATGAACACCGACATGTATGAAACAAATATCAAGGAATGGATACGGCAACAAAAAAACTACAGCATGCAAAACTTTACATTTATAACCAAAGTAAACTCAACATATGAAACTCCAGGTCTGCTAGAGCTGCAGCTCCACTGCAATGGAACCCATGACCAACATCAACTATATCATAAAAGCAGGAGTTCCAGCCAATCAGTGCAATCATTTATCCATGAGGAGTATTTATCTGCAGCAGCCACTATAGCTGCCCATTGATGCAGCAGTATTTCAGTGTACTAGAGCCCTGCTATCCAGGGAGAGTGTGTGTGTGTGTGTGTGTGTGTGTGTGTGTGTGTGTGTGTGTGTGTGTGTGTGTGTGTGTGCTGGCAGAATCCTAATCTTCCAGCAAGAAGCTTCACATGGCCAGATCAAGAATTAGGAGGGAGTCTGAGGGGGCGGATGAGGGAAGAAAAAAAAAAAAAAAAAAAAGGAAGCCCACTCAGTCTGTGTCTTAAAGGACAGTGCTTTGAATGTCATTTGACAATTTTCTTTTAATTAGAAGTAATTTACAGAAAGATGCCCGGCAGCTAATCTTTACAGGATAATTAACTTCTATTTTCTTTACTTTTAATTAAAAAGTGGAGAAGATTGAGCTGATCCACAAAGAATTGTTCTTTTGAAATGTTCATCAGACTTCACACTTCTTTTGGCATTGGTAATATTTAGATTCTATCTGCTCGCCCGCCGAGTTATTGCCATGATTTGTCACAGAACCCCCCCCCCCCCCCCCCCAGCCCCTCTTATCCGAGGTATTAAGAAGTGGAACTATCAATGGTAGAAATAGGAACCAGAGGAAAATTAGAATTGAATTAATGAAGAGTTTCTGGCAGAAGGAACCGCCATCCTTCATAACGCCGGGATGAAAATGACATCTTAGATATATCCATTTCATAGAAACTCCTTGATGGGAAAATATTATTCTATCTACATTATTTGATGCCGTAATCACTTTTTCTTGTTCTGAAGGCGCACCCCATTAAAAGTCCTTGCAATGACTCAAAGCTAATTGTTGCGCAGGCAGTTTTATCATTTGCAAAATTGCCATTTCAGCCGGCGCAGACGCTCTGGCTGCTGAATAATATCCTGGAAAAAGATGCTTTTCAGGTTAAACAGGAGCATCTTATTAATATTAAGACACCGTGAAGTGCCCAGATAGATGAAGGCTACCTCGGCCTCATCAGTGCGGCTGGGAAAAAAAAGTATTTCCTCGCCAGCGCTAGCACCTTCCAACAGACTTTACTTAGTGGAGATAAAGTGAGCCAATATGAGGTGAGTGTGCCGCAGACAGAGCCTCAACTCGTCTGCAGACGAGCCAATGGCTGAAGATGGATGCCCCCACTTAACCATGATAGCTCCCCGGAGGAGCCTCAGTCAATGGCTTCATTAAAAGTGAACGTTCTGGTGAAAAGCTCGCTTATAAACCGGTAATTAAGACCACACATATTTTACCTGCTTTGTTTCAGCTGTCACGCCCGTTGTACGGGCACATGGTTAACTTTTATTCCCCTTATAACTTAAAGAATGACACTAATGAATCATTCGGCGGGGTGGATGCTGGGAAAAGAAGAAAAAACAGAGCGGCGCGGCTGTTTTAACAGCATTTTTTTTTTTAAATCAGTTTGTTGTCCCTCCAAAGCAGAGAGGAGGATTCCATAATAGTTGGAGGAGAGGCTTTAGGACTGTTATGGACCAAACGTTGCACCGGTGTCCACTTGGACATGTGTGTGTGTGTGTGTGTGGGTGTGTGTGTGTCCTTCGCGGAGGAGCTGGCTGGCGTCTGCTGAAGCCCTCGGGCACGCTCAGAGGTGCCTCCAGCGTTTTAATGGCGTAGTCAAATGCCAGCATGTTTTCATGCCATTCCAAATCCAAATCCATTGGATAAAGAAGCAAGAGTGCGTTATTCCCCTTCAACGGTCCAGACAGCAACGCCGGGCTCAGCAACACAGGAGTTCTGTGTCTGATTGGACTAAGATGCTCGGCTAGAAGTACAGTATTTTTTTTTTTCTCGAGGGGGGGGGGGGGGACGAAAGTAAACCTCAGATAATTCCGCGTCCATCGCAAGCCGTGAAGAAGAGCTGGGAGAGGGGGCGGTGTCAGCAGCCAGACGATGGGCGTGTCTCCGTCTGACGGCGCATACGCTAATGTAAACGCGGCGGGCCGTCGGAGCGCATGATGTCATCAGATTGCATCTAGATGCCTTGTCATCTCTGGCGCTGCAGCCTCACTGAAGAGTGTTTACGTTCACATGCACAAGGATGTGAATACATTTATCCCCCCCTCCTCCTCCTCCTCCTCCTCCCTCTCCGATGAATCCCTCCCTCCCTTTTTTCACCACAGTTTCCAGATGAGACTCGGTGCCGAGTTCTCCAGCAGTTTGTTGACTGTTGCTTGTAAGTGCCCGAATTTAGGAAGGCAGCCATTTCTAATCAAAAGAATTATACTGCTTGGCAACCGGAAAATCAAGTTAAACAACACCATTGGTTATTCTCGGTCACAGGCTGCAGCCCCTAGAACACACACGCACACACACACACACACACGCGCGCACACACACGCACACAGCTACAAAATAGTCATTCAGATTCCACATGTATTAGAGCCACATTTGTTTGATCAGTTTTGTTGTTTCGGAACATTTCAGGCAGTTTAAAATGATTAATTCCCACTGAGCGGTTCCTGCAGCGTATGAAGCCATTAGGAATAAATGCTATCTCTTTCATTACGGTGATCAAGGATTAAATTAGAGGCTTGAGCCCTGTAACGTATATACCCGGTCTCCTCCAAGGCCGAGGGAGCCCCCTGCCTCCCAAAGGTCATTAGAGCTGAGGAGAGAGGATGGCCCCCAGCCTCTCAGCTCCTCTCCCACCTCTCTTCCTCTTCTGTCTCCATCGTTCCTGCAAGACGCTGTTTATTCATCTTTCCCCGCCAGCTGTGCAGGTAAACATACAAATGTGGGTCTAAGTCCACCTGGCTGGCAAAGCGCTTGCAACTTCCTCCCACGCAGAAGTTGGAAGAGTTCGGCCCGCAGCATGCGTGTGTTCGCCTTAAAGAGAGGACGGCCCAGTATCGAGGTCGGCCCAGTATCGGCGCCGGCACAAAGGGCCAGTCACAGCCAGGGAGCGGGGTTGGCAGGGGTTGAGCCGCACGGCCCTGTTGGATTCTGGGGGCTGCATTATGCATTCATGTTTAGTCCCAGGTGCTGCGTTTTTATCCCCGGCCCAGCTCGGACACATTTTCAATGGACCTCTTTTTTTTTTTTTGTTTTGCATGAAAAACTGTTTAGGTGGAGGCAAAAATATGATTTTCCTGCTTATAGAGATCTGCTGCTTTGTTCTGTCCGATTCAATTACCTCACCTGTAATTAGAGCGCCATAGAGGAGGCTGGGTTTGTCATCCACGCATCACCCTGTGGAGCCTGCTGATAACGCCAGATATCGCTATCGCCGCCCGGCCACAAGCTCGCCACATTGCGGACGGTTGAGAGAGCACGCCATGACATTTGGGAAGTGGCTGCTACAGTTTTTCCCCACGTAAAACGCATATTTGTCGGAGGCTTTTTCTTGCTTTTGAGCGTTGCTCTCCGGGGTTCATTTTTTTCTGTTTTAGTCTCCTGAAGATTCATGGTCTCCTGAAAGATATTCTCATTCCACCACCAGCAGCACCTCCACCTCCACCTCCGTCCCTACTCCTCTCTCGCCCTCCCCCGCGACTCATTAATCCTCTGTCCGTCATATGGTCTCAGAGTATCACCCCATTTTATAGACTCAGCGGGGGCATTACCATATCCCTCTCTCCTGAGCTCCACTCCGCATGGCCGATCCCTATCAGACAGAGGCCAGGGCAGGAACAAAAGAGCCTCTATGATCAAGCCCGCGTTCAGCCACCAATGTCTCTATTAGCATTGGCTGCTCCTGCTGCACCGCTGTTTGAACAGGGCGGAGATTCCTCTCTCCAGCCGGCAGAGGAAGAGTCGGATGATACAGCGCAGGGCGGAGGGTGAGGATGACGAGGCTGTGAAAGAGCAGAGATACCTGGACTCTGACCCCGATTGAGAGGCAGTTCCAACAGGATGTAGTTTCCTAGAACATCCTTTGAGAACGGAGCAGAATGAGCCTTTACGCTGGCACCGGTCGGTCTGAACGGAACCGCCGTCAGTTTTTAAGGTTGTAAGTAAATTGTAGGCCTAAGATGAGTAATTATTGCCATGAATCAATGCGGTCGGGTTCTTTTTGAGGAATAAGAGTCTAAATTGATCCCTGATTTGGTTAAAGTCATTTCCAGCCGCCATCAGAGGGAACCATCTTTATGTACAAGTTCAATCAAAGAATGTTTTTTTTTCATCTCACGATGTGAAACTCTCTTCCTAGTTTATTTGTTTGTGAATATTCTTCTTCTTCCTCAATACTCTGGCAACCTCTGACCTTTTGGGATCAATTTTTTCTTAATTATTTGACTTTAAAAAAAATTGTTTTTTATCAAAGCTATAAAAACAAACTGCCGTTTCCGGTAAGTTAGGAGGAACCCGTATCTGTTTTTTATTTATTTATCAGGCTATTTTACAAAATACTCCCCCAGTGCTTTCCTGGAATGTTAGTGGTTGTTGCACGTCGTCACATGGCTCACCCTGAAGGTGCCAAAAGTTCATACAGAGTTTAAGATAGAGCTTAGAATTTGCTGCAAAAAGCTTCATTAGTACCATAATTCATTTTAAGTGCTAATTTTATTATCATTGCTCTTAGTTGCTTACATTTTTCTTTATTTTATACCTGCATTATTCACTGTTCACCATGGAAAATGACGGCCAATGAATGAATGAATGAATAAATGAAAGGGAAATCAAATTGGGAGACGCCCATTCAGCAATGTTCAAATTCAGTTACACATGCTTGCATTTCCGCAAACACAAGGCGAAGTCTCCAAACGATGCTTTGGGTCCGCCAACTGATCTCCACGCATTCATTTAAAATAATATGAAACAAAGAAATGAAATAGTTTTCATTTCAGAGGCTTAAATCCTTGAATTTCTGTATTTTTTGATGTCATTTTACATGTTTTTGATCAATCTAATGTAGGAAACTCTGCTTTATTTTCCCTCAGTGTGTCATGAATTCAGCACTGAATAATTTTCTGTTTCTTACCCATCGTTCTTTTTGTCTATCGTGGAGGTTTTTCAAAGCCAGATACTCATTTTAAACGTCAAAAAAGAGGCTTAATTGCAGTGATTTCTCGTGTAAACAGTCGAAGAGCAGATTAGTTTGAGATTACACTGGAAGGACAAGACATATTGGAATGATTAAAAGACTACAAGCAAACGTTCCAAATGGTGATTCTTCCGTGTGTCGAGGTCACCTCTCCTCCGCGACTCGGTTTTTGGGTTTTAGTCGACGCTCTGCATCCGTTTTAATGAGCTCACCATTCTGTAATCAGATGGCGTTGTTTTCCTTGGCGATGCTGAATGCAGACGCTCTCCCCGCGGTGTCATTGGCCATCTGAACTCCAGAGGAGGCTTGATAAGAGGGGTGACGCAGCAGACATTCCTCCGGCCACCCGATTCGCCGGCGGACCCTATAGAAATGCGCCAACAAGCGCGGGTCGCTCGGCGAATGTGACAGGATTTTAAACAGTACATAACTAAATATAGCGGGAACGCCACTATCAGAAAATGAGTTAGGAGTGTGGTGCTGGTCGTTTAGAAAGTCATTATTCTTATCATTGCTGTCTCTGAAATAATTTCAGGTCTCTCCATGCAATGAATACTGTATAATAAACTAAACATGTGAGGATGCACACAAACTTTGCTAATCTGGTCCCCAAGTGGTCGCCATCGGACCCCTTTAATATTCCTGACTGGGTCTCCATATTCACCGCGGCCTCCTCGGTATCCCTATCAGTCTGAAAAGGCTCCATTTAGTTACTATCTGCTGGAGTGGGGAAGTGAGATGCCCTTATTCCGAGTCTATTAAACCTCAATTCTATCTCGTCTTATCTCCCTAATCTTTGTGTCTTATTGACCATGAAGTTTATCTTTAATCTCCATTTTTTCTCCCCCCCCTTATTATCGCACAACACTGTAGGTCTATTTTCCACGCCGCGCCCCCAACAGAGGAAGAATCATTTAGTTGTACACACAGTTCTTATTCATCTGTGTAATGGAATGTGTACAGAGTGTGTGTGTGTATAGAAATGTATTTCCCTGCTTTCTTTCACACCGCGTTCAATTGCCTTGGCAGGGGCCTTTAACGCCACTCATAGAGTCTCCCCTTGATACTGCGATATTTATCTCTAGGTATCATCTCAGGCGATGCTAGACCCATCCAGTCACTTCACGCTTCATTTGGCTCCTCGGCGGAATCAGCAGAAGGCATCGGATAAGATCATAAGACTGTATCCTAATTTAAAAGCAGCGCTCGGCCTCCGCGGCGTCTATTAGGGATCCGCGCGCTAATTCTTTTCATGTCCGGGGCTCCTGCAGGTGCGGGGGCCTCTACAAAGGAGTCATTTATAAGACTAATGAAAAGAGCGAGCCGTTTGTGGACATCAGGGGGGTCTTTTATGAGGCTCCTCGCAGGAAGAAAGAGGAACAGGAGAGGCACATCAGCACCCACTTTCTGAACTGAAATGACTGCTTTATTAAAGCTGAGGGGCCCATGCTCGGCCACAATAGAACAAACACGCTGAGAGGTGTCCAGAGGATATTAGTGAAGTGTGTTCGAGCTGCAGGATGATGCACAGGAGGCTGCACCACGGCTCACGAGGGGCCGAGGGGCCGAGGGCCCACGGAGGTCCCCTTCCTGCAGGCAGCGGCGCTTTACATTTGACTATTCATGCTTAAACGCGGCACAGAATTGCGCATTATTGCAAATCTAACTAGACCCTTGGGTACCTGGGGTATATCCCTGAAAAGTCCCCAATCCCCTGTGTTTTACAAGCAATTCCCCCCTAATTGAACTCCTTATAATTAAATGTGAAGTTATGTCCCCAATATTTCTCCTAAAAAAGCTCCCCGAAGAGAGTCAAATATGAGCTATTAAGGTAAAATACGATATAAACAAGATAGAGTCAATTCATGTGCATCAAATTTGGACTAAATCAGATCAACGGTTGAGAAATTATGGCCCGAAAACCTTTGGAGATAAATCTCCCCCTGGTGTCAGAATTGTAAAACCGTTCCCTCTCAAAATCAATCCAGTTCTTTCTCTCACTTGGGTTAATAGAGCCATGGATTCTGGATATGATCCCAGAAAGAGTTTTTGAGTTATGCCTGGAAAAACAGTGTTTTTCATTAAAAAAAAAAAAATTAAAAAAAGCTAGAGTATAGAGTTAAATGTGACGTTTTGCATGATGGAGCTCCTAGAGGCAATTCATACCCACCAAATTTGGACAAACTTGGAACAATGATTGGGAGGTTTATGTCAAAAAGCTCCCGTTAGTGAGTTAAATATGAACTATTAAAGAAATACACGCAAATTGATTCATAAGCACCGAATTTGGACGAAATCAGTTCAACGGTTGAGAAATATTTGGGGTCTCCTGAAAGCTTTTGGAGATAAAGCACCCCCTAGTCTCAGAATTATACAACCAACTTTTCCCCAAATGACTCCAGTTCTTCCTCGCACTATGATTTATATGGGTATAAAACTTGATAACGATCCATGGAATAGTTTTTGATTCATGGCGTTCGCACGAAGGATCCGCGGGGGAAGCGGTGCTTATTATTCTACAACATCCCCCATTTTCCAGGGACATAACTATATAAAGTCCCTTTTTTTTTTTTTTTCCTTTTCTAGTCCAGACATAGGAGGCAAGTTCGGGTCAGGGAGAAGAGAGTTGTGCGGGATCCACATTATCTTAATAACATTGGAATGCAGGGTAGTGATGCTTTCCAGCACTAATACAATTCAGGTGGCGGTACTGTAATTCCATCAGCGCCCTTGATTGAAGCCAAACGGTAATATGCAAATACCAAAAGAGGTGTACAGCTACGAGCAAAACTCTGAAATCATTTAGATTTAAAGAAATAATATTGCACAGAGGGGGGGGGGGGGGGACATTAATCACACGGAAAAGTGTCTACTTTAAGATTGCACTGGTGTGTTGCCCGCAGGCATGGAATGTAAATGGAAAAATCAACATTGTACTCGGTGATAAGGCTAACAAATTAATAAAAGTATTTTTCTTTCCTCCTTCCATGCCGATGCCGGTATGAAAAGTCTGAAAAGGGAACTTTTCTCCTCCCCCTCCTCCACCCCGTGGGTGTGATGTTTTCTGTGTTGCAGGTATAGCAGGATTAAAATCAGCCTTCACCTTGGCTCTGCGGTGGCTTGTTTCTCAATGAAGCCCGCGGCCGTAAGGGGCTTTCAGCGGGAGGACATTTTGAAATGTTATGATTCTATATTGACACGGCCTTATCTTTGCCTATCTGAGCGTGGCGTGTGTAAACACCGCGGCGTTGCGCTCCGATTGCATCGCACCGAAAGGAGCAAAAAAAAACTAGAGGAAAAAGTTTTTCTTGTGAGCCCAGAGGATGTGATGAAACTGCTGAACAGGTTTCTTTGTGTGTGTGTGTCAATGTGTGTGCGTGTGTGTTTATGTGTGTGTGCGTGTTTTCCCTCAGGTCCTCTGGAGGATGGCCTGGAGGAAGAGGAGGAGGAGTGCATCGCGGAGGAGAACGAGCTCCTGGCCAAAGACGAGTTCTCGGTGGAGGAGAACTTCTCCGCCGAGTTTGAGGCTGAGAACCTGGGCTGTGAAGACATGGAGTTCTTCTGCAACAAAGGTGAGGACCAGAACTTTGAACGCTCTTCTTCTCCTCGCTCTCTTTTAATCTCAGACAACATGTGGCGACGCCACTCTTGCCAAGCGTCGAAACTAAGCCAATGGCGTCTCGTAAAATTGCTCAACATGTTTCCAATCAAACCTGGCACCACTTGTGTCCGTATGAGAAATCCTCCAGAATCAGCGCCTGCAGATGAAACTGTCCATTTTGATATTTGATCCCAGTCATCCACCCGAGAGCAGCGGACTGATCTGAGAAGGGCGATGGCGTTGGCGACGCTGGCTCTCCCTCTGTGATAGCGTGGTGAAAGTGTGCGACGGTGCTTTGAGGCGGCGCTGAAGCCCTGCGAACGCTCAGCAGCACCTGCTACCGCTCGGAGGTCCAGCGCTATAAAGCGCCTCGGCGCCGCCAAACGCGCCCGAGTCCTCTTTGAACTCCAATTCAATTAGATTGCTTCTTTGTGTGTTTGTTTCATTTCGGTCACACCTTGCCATCACAGGAGTTAATTTGTGCTGTGCTCCAGGTTACAGTTAGAAGATGACAGACTCGTCCCCCCCCCTCCACCCCTACACCCACCTCCACCCCCTGCCTCTTCCTACCCCGCGGTAGCGTGGCTGTCACTACCCCAGGTGTCCCCACCCCTACCGGCGCAGGGATGCCATAAATTTGACTTTTTAATGAAGGGCCGATGCTTTTGAGTGTCTGCTTCCTCCCTCTGCTTTCAAAGGGGGAAAATTGTTTAGAATTATTTCTTCACACCTTTAAACTGATGTGCCTGCTGGGATTACATTACTGAGGTGAAATAAATCTTTCATGTTGCAGGTAGGCTGCGCCCCGGTAATCGTATCAATACTGTTTTCCTTTTGTTCTCCGGGAAAAGTTGGAACGGCACAATTGTTCAGAAATTGCAATTACCAGCAACGCCTCGTTTGCTTCGCCATTCGCCTCCGTCGCAAAAGCGCCCTTACGCAGACTTCAAAGTGGAACGTTTGGCCCGGTAATCAAATAGCTGCCGCCGAGCGCAAACCCAGTGAAACGTCGGCGGCTGGAGCCGAAGAAGAAGTACAACTTCTGGGAGAATCTTCAAAGAAGCTCGTGGCAGCCCTTTGTGGATATTTCTATTGTTTGGGAATAAGACCATGTGATGAACTGGGCCTCAAATCAACACTACCACTAAACAGGAAATGTCAGATTGCACTTTTCTTTTTCGCGACACTGGTAATCTGCTCCTGCCGTTTGCAAGCCCCGCTATCCGAGCTTACAGTAGCTAAGTCGTCCTTGTACTATCCATTTTTTTTGTTCTTTATTCCTCTCAGCAAGTTATGTGCAATCATCAGGTGACCCCCCCCTCATCACACCCCCCTCTATGATCCCTTCCTTCATTTAGATCTATTTAAAACTAATGTTGGCATGGCTTAAATTTTACCCCACTTACGGGGATCTGCCAGGACGCAATCCTGGCGGCATTAAATGGTTTAAGTGTGTTATTCCTCGACTATAGGAGGAAAAAGAGAGCCCCCCCCCCCGCCTTGATTAGCTAAACCCTCTCAAATGTGATGGCGCGCTGTAATTAGCCCTGCGCGGGCTTGAACGCGGGTTTTAAAGCAGCCACTCATCCCATGGCCTTTATCTGGGGGCCGCTTCCCGGAGACTAAGGTCTCCCGTGTAAGGTTCCTCCGCTGAGCAGCGACTCTCTGGTCTTAGCTTAGCCTTGTATCTGTGTAGTCACTCTCCGAAATGGGCTTGTCAGGGGGACCTAAAACCTCCATTAAAAGTTTCACTCCATAATAGGTATTAAAAAGCTGTAGGAACACAAAGAGGAGTACCAATTTTCATTAACATATGAAGCACTGATTAACTTTGATCAGAGTGCGGTGAAGTAGCAAAGCCGCTTAAAGGCGCAAAGGTCAAGAAGTTGAACGCCACCAAAGACTCAGTCATTTGCCTTACCCTCGCAGAAAAGGGACTCCCCGGATAACTGCGCGGAGCGCTCTGGCGTCCCATCTCGGTCCAAAGGCTCGGGAACCTCTGAATTGGGTGACGGTCGACTCTCTTAGATTAATGTTGTCGGGGCTCCCAATGGTTTTTTGGTGCTTTCGTAGTTTGCAGGAAAATGCCTGGAAACATCTCACTGATGCTGAACTGTGAGTTTGGACACCAGCCCTCAGCGGGGATTACTTTAGCAATGGCTCTTAACCTTTTGTGGCCTCAGGACCCCCTCGACACCAACAAACTGTCCGTTTTTATACATTAATAGTTTCGTTTCTGTTGAGTTGTGAGCAGTTCAAGACAACAGAAGTTTTCTTTCCTCTCTCTAAATCAAATGTTTTTACTGCATGCATACAGAGTTAGTCATCCTCTCATGACTCAACGGCAGGCGACAGAGTAATTCCTCGGTTAGACGCCAGGAATTAACGACTTCCAAGGGAAAATAATAGGTCAGAAAATTTGGCTCCCGCGTGAACTGGTTTGTTCAGTTTCACTTTGAGTTGATAAATATTTTCAGCCTGATGGATCGGTTCAACAATTGTGTTGAAGTACTGATCATTTCTGGAGTGCTGATGTTTTTTCATGGTATAAAGGGGTGGAGGGTGGGACATGGCTCATTGATCAACCATCAGTTTATTCTCAGTCTAATTTTATCATCATTATTAATTATTTGATATTATTTTGTTTCATTTCAAATATATTATAGTATTTTTTTAAAGGATAATATTGATATATTATATATATATATATATATATATATATATATATATATATATAATATATATATATATGATACATAGATCAACAAATCTCTTATGATTAATTTTTATCCCGCCCAACGGAAAGGTGTTGCCTTTAGCCCCGCCTCCATCAGCTACACACCTCCCTTCCCTCATACTGAATCCCCAACCCACGCTTTCATCACATCTGCAATCGACCTTTGCAATCTCACATCATCAAAAGTTCAACATCACCCTAGTACTCCGGTGGATCTGGAACTGTTGCCCACCTGCTAAACCCATACTTGTTTCCCATGACCACATCATGGAATCACCTGTCCTCAAGAGCCTCCACTTCCTCCCAGATCTAATACCAGTCTAAGTCCTTCTCCTCCTCACTCCTTAAGTAGAACCCCTCCCACTACACTCCATCCACTCCTACTTCCTGTCTCCGCTGCTCTGGACCAATCACCTGACATAGAATGAGAGTTTTCTCCATGGCTGTATTCCACCTGTGCAATTCTCTCCCCGCCAAAATAAAACAAAACACCTGAGACCGCACCAATCTGTTCATCTTCAAATCCCTCCTCAAAAAAAAACCTTTTGTCGAACTGCTTTTAACGTGCGATGGTGTTACACGTGTATGTAGATGTGAGGTATCACTTTACAATAATACTACCGGTAAAATAATATATTAATGGTTTATAAATAGGTCATTAGTTAACATTTATAATCTGCTTGTAACTTAGCTCTCAATTTATGAATATGGCTCACTATTTGGCAAGATCCAGTCAGCAGTCCAGGTAAGTGTGCTCACTATTTGGCAAGCATCAGGTCTCTGATACCCTTTTTATCTAATGAGTTATGGCAGCTTATTAAGGATTCGTTACATGTTTACAACTTAATTAATAGACTATTTACAAGCCATTTATAAATCCTTAATAACTAGAGGCTTATCATAAAGTGGTTCTGTTACATGACACTTCAAAAATGATACGTCACTGGAGTAGGATGTGATATATTTTGTTTTTTTCCCTACTTTTATGTAAGAAAATGATCTCATTCCATCCGCTACTTCCCTCCATAGTTATGACCGGACCTCTATAGGGGTCCCGACCCCACAGCTGGAACACATCCATCAAAGTAATCAATAATAAAGGAATCTATGGAGCCTGAAATCTGAAGCTCATCTATTAGGAGGAGGAGACAGGCGCTGACATGACGCTGCCGTAGAGAAGACGAGCTCCAGGAGGAAGGAGAGGTTGGGGGAGCACATATCTAAAGAAAACCAATGGAAACACCCTCGCCAAAGATTAAAGCAGTATCTTACCTCGACCTCTTATCCTGCTCGCTCAATTTCACATTTATGGAGCTCTGCTTGTAAGAAGCCCACACACAGAACACCCAGCAGAGATTTATCCTCTATTGACACACCTGTAAGGAAGATACCTGTTTTTTTATTTACACTAGGGGGCACCTTTTTTTTCTTTTCTTATTTTTTTTTTAACAGAAATTGTGAAATTTCACCTTGCTGCGCCCCCCCCCCCCTTTCTTTTTTTTATTTTTATTGTCGGCTGTCTGGGAAGTTGAGCGCGGGGTGTTGCCACAAGCTGTTCCCTCTGGGCTCGCCAAGCGTTGTCGGATGACAAATGACTTCCTCAGCTGCCTCCGACAGTAAATTTAAACGTCATCCCATGTCTCTGATTTACTTTGTGTAGTCATAATAGATGTCTCTCTCTCTCTCTCTCTCTCTCTCTCTCTCTCTCTCTCTCTCTCTCTCTCTCTCTCTCTCTCTCTCTCTCTCTCTCCATATATATATATATATAGTCGCTCAGGTGACTTGATCTTGATGTGTCCTGAGCACCAGGACACATCAAGCCCAGCTTGAGGAGAACCCGCAGCATTCTCCCTGTGTGACAAAAATCTCAAAAAAGCAGGAATCCCATAAAGAAGTGAAAAGCAAACACGGGACTCAACAAACCTAACCTTGACTCCCGACTGAGTGATTTGACTCTCAGCAGTCACAGGCGTACACTAGCGAACACAGAGTGGCAGAATTAATTATGCCAGCCTTTTCTGCGACACAGAGGTAATCACAATCTGCAGCAATGGCGGGGAAGGGAAGATCTCCTTGGCGCTTTCGCCACAGCTGCCAGTGCCCAGAATGGTGGATGTGGAATTTTAATGCACAGTGGATGCTGGAGAATATGGGGAAATGCTAATTTGTGGCTGCGATAAGATGAATCGAGTCATCCCTTTAGCCCCATTTGACTCAGTGGAGGAAATTAATCATTAATGTTTGTTAAGTATGACAATCTAACTGGGCCAGATCTACATGCTCAGAGACTGAGGCAGAGTGAGATAAAGACCCGGGCTGCAGACAGGGAGGAAAACTGCCAGATTCTGTAATGATGGGAATTTATTGGCATTTAAGGAGACAGTGGGAAGGCATTCCACTAATAGCCTCCCTCCGTTGGAGTGATCTGCCTGCCACAAATTGCAAGCAATTCGGTCCTATTTCTCAGATAGCGCCGGAGTCTCAGAGCTATGCTTGACTTTGTTGAAAGAGGTTACTTCCTGGAATTGACTTTATCGGTTGCAGCATAATCTGCATCAACAACCAAATATGCTAGTATCAAATGACAAGCACTACCACTGCTGGGGGGATACCGCCCCCCCTACACACCCACACCCCTACGCCCTAATACTACACTCTGGAAAATCATTGCCAATACGGGGAAGATTGTGACGGGCTTAAAAAGTGGCAGAGGGTTAAAGTCATTGAGCCTAGAATTTAGTCGCCTATATGACTGTGCGAGGATGTCTTAAAAAATACTTATACTCCGTTTTGCAGGCATTGCGCCCCGACTCCGCGGTCAGGATTAGAGTGCTCTGAGCTCCTTAGAGTTTGCACATGAGAGATTGACATTTTCAAGGGCTTCTCCTCTGCAGAGACAATGCTGAAAGGGAGAGAAAAAGCCAATATGACTTTGTTGCTACCTTGCTCCAGGAATTGTGTGCGTAAATCGCCTATAAGCTTATTGACCTGAACGCGCGCCACTCTGCATGTGCCTGCGATTCGGCGAGAGGGCTGTCCTTTGATAGAGCAGCGATAGGGCTGATTTTTAACAGCTCACTGGCTCCTCTCGCATGCCCGCCAACCCCGCGCCCAGCAGGTCGCCTCGCCTCCCCTGACCGCCCCGTCCCTTCTGTTCACTCTCACTCAGCCTTAAGTATCGCCGTTTGATTGCACGGGGGAAAGGAACCGGAGCCAGATGTAAATTATGATCCAGGCGATAATGTAGAGGGTGATCATTGTCAATCTGTCTGCCTTGATAACACAGCAGAAGGCTTCCATTCATGTGATGAAACAAGGCAGGGTCTCTATTACTAGTGGTGGACCCGTGAAGGGAGGGGGGCACCTCAATCAATCTATTTCTTTATCAGAAAGGTCAAAAGTCATACGTCTTTTTAAAACCATAAAATATGGCTGCGGTGCTCGCCTGCATTCCGGGTTTTTATCAAACCACACTGTAAGAGATAAAAGGACTGCTGCTCCAGCACTTTGCTGCTCCTTTCAACAAGCAGGGGCGGGAAATCCCGGGGGGGCAGGGAGGACATGTCCCCCCAATAATATATAATTGCAACAGATAACTAGATTGTTAAATCAATCAATTTGTATAGAAAGCACTTAATAATAATAATCACTAAAGATGAGCTCAGTTTTACTTTGTCAGGCGACTTTTCAGACCCTCTTATTTTCTGTCCAAAAAGCGACTAGCGCCTCTGATAAAGCCGGAGGGTCAACAACAAGTCAACCGAACGTTTACTGATGACATCGGCAGGAGAGCTCGCCAACGTAGCCGTCAGCATGATGCCTTCAGTGTCTACTCAGTAACAACGAGCTTCTGGTGAAGCAGATATTTCAACGTCATTGTCATCAGGGTCTCAAATGTCATTTTGTAAAAGGAAAGATATTTGGCGAGAAACTTGTTTATAACAGTTTTTGAATAGTCAAAAAAATATAAATATATAAGACACAACACCCCCCTACACTGAAATTGGATTTTTGCCCCTCCTTACAGGGAAATCTGTGCAAAAGAAACTTCATCAAAGCCCTGTGACATCGTTCCCTGTGAGGTTGCCGGGGCGATTGTGTTTAAAAACGCATTGCAAACTGCCTTAGATAGAAAGCAGAAAATCCTTAATCACTTCTTAATTAAGGAATCATCTTGTAGCTTCGTTTCCCGGCCCGTAATTAAACACTTCCAATACGTTTCGTTACAGGGCTTAACATGTTCGCCTGAGATCAAGGTAGTGCCTTTAATGTTATCTCGCCCGCTTTCTCTTTTTTTTTTTTCGAAACTCCGCTCCATTGGAAGGAACTGTTGATACACGCCTTTTGTTATCCCCGTCATAATACCAGCCTAGTATGCAAAAGAGCCACTCAAGGCCCGACAATAAATAGAAGGGGGAATTTAGTTGAGTGGGCTCCCTGACAATACTGTGGGAGAGGGGGAGGAAGAACTCACCGGCCCAAGCAGACACTCGCATAAGCAAAACTGGGTCATAATGACCTCATGGACTGTAAGTAGGACATTTGTGCAGACTTCTCTTTAGTATCCCTTCTTTCTTCATATTTAGTGCGAGGCGGAAAGCTGACATCCGTTTGGCGATGTTTGCTACCTTCTTTGAAGTGAACCTTGTAAAAAAAAAGAAAACGCCAAACAAGCAGGATGTGTGTCCTTGATCTTTAGATTAAGCCAACAGAGTTTGGACAGCGCCGGGACGGAGCGATGTGTGTCCCGTGGCAGTCGTCACTGAAAGTGTGATCGCTAACACGGCGAGATGCTTCTTGAATGCTAGGGGGGGGGGATATCAGATACAGATGTGGTAAACAAATGTTTGGCCTGTCACGTTTGGGGATTCTTGTTACGTCCCGTCTCAACCGTCTATTGTCTTAGTTGAAATATTCCGTCTCAGGATTTCTCTCCCGCGTCCGTCCACACTTTCCTCGCTGAATGTATGAAGTGCAGTAATCCATTGTGGTAATCCGGCCTGTCCTTGACCGTTCACGATTGGGTTTAAGACATCAAAGGGATGAAAACGATACGGTGACAAAAGTGAGAGAAATGTTCTTCCACAAACTCTCCACCAGCGGTACTCGCCCCGAGCGGGTTCGCTCCGACGAGCCGGACTTTTGGAGAGACACGGCGCCGCCACTCTGTCAGAGCTCCACATAGAGGGACCTGCTAAGCCCTGATTTATGGTCCTATAAACTTAAGAGTACAAACTGTGCTTACTGTGGACATGCAAAAATAGATTTTCCTCTTTTTCCCCTCCAGGTGCATCTAAGAGCACTCGGCTGTCAGCGCCGGCGCTGCATATTTAAAGGCGGAGCCCGCTCAACTAGGTCTAAGTCTAAGTGTTTACATTTCGGCGAGAGTTACCCAAATACCCTTTGCATAGTCTGTGCAAAGACTGTAAATCAGCCCGACATCCTTTAACACACATTCTATCTCGCTCCACAATAGATCAAACGGTAATAAATAGCCACCTCTCTCCCACACATTGCTTTCCTTCCTGTTCCATCGGGCTTCCTCTTGTTCCTGCAAGCACTCATGGGAACTCTTTTAAGTCTGCAGCTGGACCCGGCTAGCACACAACAAACGTGAATGCACACAGATCTATATATATATATATATATATATATATATTCATATATATATTCATATATATACTTCACACGCTCAAATATTAGAGGAAAGAAAAAAAAAAGAAGCTTTTTTTTCTTCTTCTTTCTGGCATAAAATCCAAAGTCATGAGAATCTTGCCCTTTGGAAGGGCAGCACAGTCCATAATGCAGTGATTAATTAAATTAGATGCCCGAACATTAAATTTGGATTGAGTGCTGCTTTATTGGACTTAAATCTTTCTCTGCTTTTGCAGGAGAGGAAGACGGCAACCGAGAAGCGGGAGAGTCGGAGATGGACGCTCAGGGCGAGAAGACCCGGCATACCGCCGTGGGGCCCGACGAGTGGGACGGTCCAAGTAAGAACAAGTCTTCATAAATATTAACTGATGAAGGTGTCGCGGTTAAACCGGGATGCATGTTGCACAGAGGCGAGGTGGAGTGTTTGGCGTCTACTGTTGAGATAATCCTCGTGCTGCTCAGACTGACTCTGCACTCAATGGTACATCATTATTTGCACGATAACAGCTTTATAATTTCCTTTTTGGAGAGAATACACATGGAGACACGATTCAGATGCAGCTTCTTTTTTTCTTTTTTTCTTTTTTTTATGAAAGAGTGCATGCTGCATTTTTTTTTTTTTTTATTTATTTATTTTTAAATCTTGCGTTTCCTTTTTTTGCTCAAAGTAACTTCATCAAATAGATGGATAATGCGTCGCAGGAGACAGTCGCACACAGCAATTACTGCTCAGCACCGGCACAATGCTGAACACACAGAAATGTGATTCCTTTTAATGCACAAAATGACCTCAAGAATTTATTGCAGGTGCGTGCGTTTCTAAAAAAGAGAAAGAGGAAGGGAAAAAAAAAAAGAGAGAAGAGAGCGATAGCGAGAGAGAGAGAGAGAGAGAGAGAGAGAGAGAGAGAGAGAGAGAGAGAAAAAAAAAAGTGGATTTGGGCAAGTTGTGCTTCCTGGCTGGAAGCCCCCCGGGGTGTGTGTTTTATACTGACAGTGAATCAGTGTTATCGCACCTATCAGATAATGCATTTATCATTAAATTTCGCATTTGCATTTAAATCTGTGGAAGGAAATGAGCATTGCTGGCTAAAGATAAGACCGGCGGGACGACAGTAATAAACCATCACTGTGATCAGTCAGGAGACAGGGCTGAGGGGGTCAGCTCAGAACTATGGGGGCCGTGACAAAAAGAAGGCATCACACGCGGGGGGGGGGGGGGAGAGAAAAAAAAGTCCTTTTTGGAGAGAAAATGCTGAGCTTAATAATACTGCTTTTGAAAAGGAGGGATGGATGTAGCATGACTAGATGTATGACTGACGGTAATTACCCCCCCCCCCCCTCTCTACTTAGCCTTCAGAATGAGAATTAGCGGCTCAGGAACAAACTGCTGGACGGGCGAGCGGGGAGAGAACGAGGGAGACTTTGGTTTCATGACCTGGGTGGTTTTCAGACGTCAGTCATACAATCGGACCTGCTGAGAGTAACTAAGTACAATTACTCAAGTACTGGGCTTCAGTACACGTTGGAGGTGTTTTTTCTTCACTTGAGTATTTCCATTTTATGCTACTTTCTACTTTCTACTCCACTGCATTTGTAACCCATCGGCTTAGTTACTAGTTACTTTTATGGAATTGAGAACATTCTCCTACTTCTTAGTGATACGTAAAGTAGTTGGATTACCTTTAACGTCTACAGTGGTAAGTAAAGTAAAGTAGTTGGATTACCTTTAACGTCTACAGTGGTAAGTAAAGTAAAGTAGTTGGATTACCTTTAACGTCTACAGTGATAAGTAAAGTAAAGTAGTTGGATTACCTTTAACGTCTACAGTGATAAATAAAGTAAAGTAGTTGGATTACCTTTAACGTCTACAGTGATAAGTAAAGTAAAGTAGTTGGATTACCTTTAACGTCTATAGTGATAAGTAAAGTAAAGTAGTTGGATTACCTTTAACGTCTACAGTGATAAGTAAAGTAAAGTAGTTGGATTACCTTTAACGTCTACAGTGATAAGTAAAGTAGTTGGATTACCTTTAACGTCTACGGTGATAAGTAAAGTAGTTGGATTACCTTTAACGTCTACAGTGATAAGTAAAGTAAAGTAGTTGGATTACCTTTAACGTCTACAGTGATAAGTAAAGTAAAGTAGTTGGATTACCTTTAACGTCTACAGTGATAAGTAAAGTAAAGTAGTTGGATTACCTTTAACGTCTACAGTGATAAGTAAAGTAGTTGGATTACCTTTAACGTCTACAGTGATAAGTAAAGTAAAGTAGTTTGATTACCTTTAACGTCTACAGTGATAAGTAAAGTAAAGTAGTTGGATTACCTTTAACGTGTACTACAGTAACAGGATTATGAAGTAATGCAGCAGCAGCTTATAGTAAAGTGATAAAAGACACAATTCTACTGCATTAAGAGTTTGTCTTTGATGCTTTAAGTATATTTTCCTGATGGTACTACTTACTTTTCCATACATATAAAGATCAAAAGAAAATGTTGTAAGGTAACAAATCTATAGAACAAAAACCTTCAATCCTCCATTTTGGCATCAACCATAACCTAACGTTATAACCGCTATGACGCCTCAGCCTCGGCGGGTTCCACGTGTTCTACGTGAGATTGTATTCAGCTCCGGTTCTGAAAGTTCTTCATGCAAAGCCATTAATTCAAAGACTTTTCCCCTTTGATGATTTGGTCTTCTCTGTAATGTTTGCGTGTTTTGGACATATCTTATTAAGCCCAGATTTGATGCATATGAATGGACTCAAGGAGATATATCTTCGTTACGTCATTTAATATGTATGTCATATAATACATACATAATACATAATCTCATATTTCGTATTTTAATCACCGTGATGAGCTTCTTTTTTTTTTTCCATGAAAAATACTGTCCATATTTAATTGGAGTAGTTCAATCGGGCGCTTTGCTTGTACAACACAGGGGATATGGGGCTTTCTGGGGATATACCTTTGCTGTTGGGGATGACAGCATTGGCCTCGGTTATGTAACAGTGATCAAGTTTCCGAAAGCCCTACCTTCGACTTATCTGGCTCACCTGATCCATTATTGACTTCTAGTCACGGATCTACGTCAGTTCCAGTTTATCACGCGGTGAGATCATGACGTCACATTGCCAAAATGTCATCATCAGAGATCTCTAGGATATTCCAAACCCCACATCGAGGTAAAATTAATACAAAACTGTCCATTTGTCTGGTAGGGGATTTCACTTCGGCATCTTTGTTCAGCCCACTGAGCAACCAGCTGCGCCCCCAGAGAACAATCAAAGGAACAAAGGCAGCAACGATCCTTCATAGTTAACCAAGCCAAGTGTTATAGGGGCAAATAAATCCTTCCATAATGATGTCACCCACCACCGACCGCTGTAACTTTCCCCACATCTCCGAGATGACGCCTACCAATTAGTAAGCGACGTACACTGAGGCGGTCGTGCCCCTCTGTTTTTTCTCAATGGGCAGCAGCGAGTGGGCAGAAATGAATCTGGGTGCATAATAATGCAATTCACTCTCCCATCATTGCTGCCACGAAAGGTCATTTCCCTTTTTAATTTTTCCCATTGTGCCGGAAAAAAGTCAGATGGGCATGTTGTAATTTGAATAAAGAGGGGGAATCAGACAATCAGATAGGAGCGTTTGGAATGACACGACTTCCTGTTGGAAGCGATTAAAAGCACATTTATTTAGTTGGGGACTGTCTACGCTTTAATCTCTTTGTAAATGTTCAGATAGTTCCGCATTCATCAAGTTCTTTGTTAGTCTTTGGCTTAAGTTTAAACAGGTGTGATTGCGATCGCCAGCAGATCGTTTTTAATCACCGCGCGTCTGCATCTGAATAGGATGTGTAATGGCCGTACCGTTAAAAAAAAGAAAGAAAAAGAAGAGACTTTTAATGAGGTGGGCTAACTCGGAACATGCCCACCTGCTTTGGTGAGTCCATTGAAGCACCTCCACGCCGTTTCCCTTCTGCTGAGTAACAACAAAAGACTCGACAATCTACATCCTTTAATTGAACTTTTTCTTGTCCCTGCGTTTCATCTCCACTTTACCAACTCATGTCGAGTGCTGTCCGCCATCGCGCCCCCCTCCTCTTCTCTGATTGTCTTTCTGTCTGGAACAGCAGAGACCCGCACAGAATGACTCGCTATTAATCTGATAGCTGCCTCTTCAGCCTGCCGGGTCTCTGATGTGGAACACCCAGCGAGTTCTCTCTCTCTCTCTCTCTCTCTCTCTCTCGCTCTCTCTCTCCTCGTCTCCGCAAGTATGTCCTTAAGCAAATCTACACAGCGATCTTCTGTCTCGTGTTCATTTCTCGTCACGGGTGTTTCGCAATCAGCGGCTGATTCGGGAGATAGCATGTCATGCTTTTCTATTCGTTTTCATGGGCTGGTGGCGATAGGGATCTAAATGTGTCTCTCGCTCATTCTCGCTCTCCTCCGGGCTAATTGGGAATGGGGCGTGTTAGCTAGCTAACTCTGCTAATGAACTTGTTCTCCGCCTTATCTGAAGGCTTGCTCGTGTAAACTACACCCCCTTGTGAAAAGTCATGAAAACCCCGGGATCGTTAAGAGCGCGGTAATTGCGATCGCTGTCATTCCTGCTAAAACTGTTAAGCTTGTGAATTAGCATATTTTTCAGGAGGGTCTTTAGTTATACATGTGTTTAATCTATAAACTTCAGTGAAGTCGTGCAGATATGAAACAGAAGCAGGAACAACTGTACCTTTGAATACTTGCACATTTTTGTACATTCTTGTTTCTACCTTCGTTTATGCGCCACTCAACTTTTTGGTTGAACACCATTTGAGTCTCTATTTCTTTCTGAAAAGCTCGACTGAACTTCTTATAATGTAACCCAGCATTGCTTAGTATACTCTTTAGCATGCATATGCTAAATGTACTCTTTAGCGTGTATATGCTTAAGACTAAGGGGTCAAGGATGGGGCCCTGAGGGACACCAAAGAGTTTTTTTTTAATTGTTAGAAAATTATTTGACACTAATAAGACATTTCTGGGTTGTATCAAATTCCAAATTATTTAATATGCCAAGAACAATCTTACTTGTCAAAAAATAACTTTCTGAACAGCCGTGGTTAACGCCTCCTCCTCAGTGGCCCCTGTGACCTGCGGTGTACCCCAGGGCTCCATTCAAGGCCCCTTAATCTTTAACATATATGTATATATATATATATATATATATATACATGCTGTCTCTGGTCATATTATAAGCAGGTTCAGTCAAGTTCAGAAATAATGACCCAACAGGTGGTGGACCAAACAATTGAACAGACATTAAATGATTTAAAGAAGGTTTTTTTCTTCCTTAAAGACAATATTAAACTTTTATATATTTATTTATACCTATAACTACTCTATACTCTAGATTTGGCCCCTATTAAGGTTTAGCTGGGGCCAAAAATGACATTTCTTTCTCCTTTTCTTAACCATGTGTGTGTAGAGAGAGGAATTCATCCTCGGATGGGGTGACGTTTGAATGAATTACAGTTGTTATACTATTAATATAAAACTAAACCAACACAGTAAATCATTATGTTCATTAGTAACAGTATTATCCATTGCTTTAGGCGAAGAGGAATATTTCTCTCAGTTTGTACAGAATACGGCAAAACTTTTCTCTCCGCCTTTTCATGAAACGCGACTGAAGGGAAATTCCGGTGATGATCACGTACGATCCACTGAAACTGGTTCTCTCTGTTTAACGGATCCCTGCGGAGCATTGGGTAGTCATTGTGCAGCTGCCACATGATGATGATGATGATGATTATGATGATGATGATGATGGTGATGATGTCACCACGCTTATCTCAACTTGTGTTTGGAGACTCCAAGCAGAAATCCTTGAAGGCTGCGTGGAGACCTAAACTTTGGGCATAAAATCGGAAGCCTCTGACTGGAATTATTGTATTTTGAGAGATGTGGGCCGATAAAAGTCGAGTCTTAAATCTGTTTATTGTACTTTGCCAAACTTCATAGAAGCTGGAGACCCCCTTGACACCAGAGAGTAGAATGACCTACTCTACTGGAGTTTGCCACTATTGTGGAAAAGTTACACAATTCAGGATTTATTAGTTGCTGCGTTAAACACACCCCTCAAAAATGCAGAAAGTGCATTTATGTCAGGTCAGGATTATAGAGTCCCTTCAGAAATCCTCCTAAATATCCAATACGCCAATTCCTGGCGCGTTACTGCCTTTACGTTGAAATACAGTGGGGGCATGGTGATCTAAGATATTCCAGCAGATAAAGGTGATGTAAGACAGGAGATAAGAAGGAGGACATAAGTGTGACAGAGAGGCCACAAATCTCTTCTCCCGGTTCTGCCTGACAGCCGGCTGCTGGTGCCAGCTGGGCATCGGCCAAGAAGGAGCGAGGGGTCAGCCGAAGGCGTGATCATCTGAGAATTTACCTGATGGTCAAACACAGATGAAGCACAAGTAAAAAAAGAAAAACTCCCCCTCCAACATGCATTTGCATCCGCCTCCTTCCTTTTTCCCTGTGAAAGATGCAAACGCTGAAAACGCAGCTTCACTCAGATGTAAAAACCCCCGAGTCTCATTTTTGACTGCAGCCAACCCAGAAGGCTCGGCGGCCAATCCGTCTTCATCCAGTCTCCGAAAAAAAAAAACGAAACAATAGCCATTTCAGGTTTAATCCACATATGTCATGCTAGGAGGAATGGAGGAGCAGATGGCCACGATAGCACGGCAGGTGCCTCCACAAATGTTTGCCGTCGCCTGTGCTGCTATTTATATCGCGGTAAAACACAGAAGTGCATATGTACATATTTGCCAGAGGACAGTAGGTTCTTTTTTGTTCAGACTCAAAGTGATCACCAATGCCAACAGATGAGATCAAAGCTGTAGGTTAGCAGTTAGCTGAACTTTCAATTTACCTACAAACACCTCTGATTCTATAGAGAAAACTGGGAAAATACTATAAAAGAAGGTGAGAATAGGAAGTTCTTATTACATTTGAGTTGTGGAAGTGTTTCAACATTTAGCCTGGATTGAATGGAAAGTAAATCCGCCCAAACTCCAGCACGAATACGGCAGGGAAACTTTTTAAGTAGTCGCACGGCGGCCGTCCATTCCTGCAGAGTTCAGTCGGGTTGCTCTCCGTAAACAAGGCGTTTTTCTAACTCGGCACCGGAGTCCATTATAAAGTCAGGGTGTCGTGAAGGAAGGAGGGACGAGCCGAAATGAGGGAGGGAGACAAACGGAGCGCCCAGATGCAGATTAGGCTGCAGAAGATGAGGGTGTAAAAGGGATTTAATGGTAGGATGGATTAGAGAAATCCTTGTAACAATGTTAAATAATTATGGTTCCAGCCGAGATCAAAGCGCCATTGATTGAACCCCTCAAGCCTTCAGCACACAGAGTCTTGGAAAGCAAAGATTGGTAAACTGGTGCTCAGACCACGCCGGCTTCTCCAGTTAAATTGGATTGGAAATATTAGGATATAGATGAATCCTTCAGGAGGCTTTCGCAAAGCTTTTGTCACCGGAAATGTAGCTCGGGAGCGGCATGAAAGGTTTGATAATGTACTGTCTCGACAGAATCATAAGACGAGGGTGTCGCAGCTGTCTCCACTGATACCTAAGCGTTTTAAGTAGACTTATAGACACACTTGACTGTTATATCAGCAAACTGAAAACTTTCAGCGCAGGCTTTCATTCGAGGTTTTATTTTTTTTTTCTCCCCCCCCCCCTTCGTCTTGTAATCAAGAAATTTGGACGTGCATCATGGCAATTCTCCCTCAGAAAGAGGGAAGGTTTTATCTGGCTCCTCCAGGGGTTTATTCAAAGTCTTCAGACAAGTCTCACAAAACATGAATGACACTGAGATTGCTGATAGCGATGATGAAAGTCCATCATTAGTTTCTCTGTGAGTTCTGCGCTGGGAGTGATGTAGAATTAAATTGCAATCAAACTGCTGTGCGTAAACATTGTCTGCCTCTTTTTTTCCCCCGCAAATACATTTAAGAGGATACTGATGAAGTCTTCATATTGTATACATCTACTGGTTGCAGAGGCTGTACCCTCCCCCTCGCCACATCACCTGTGTGCAGAGGCTGAACCCTCCCCCTCTCCATATCACCTATGTGCAGCCACTGTAACCTCCCCACATCTACTGGTTGCAGAGGCTGTACCCTCCCCCTCTCCACATCACCTGTGTGGGGAGGTGGTACCCCCCCTCTCCACATCACCTGTGTGCAGAGGCTGTAACCTCCCCACATCTACTGGTTGCAGAGGCTGTACCCTCCCCACATCTACTGGTTGCAGAGGCTATACCCCTCCCCCTCTCCACATCACCTGTGAGCAGAGGCTGTAACCTCCCCACATCTACTGGTTGCAGAGGCTGTACCCTCCCCACATCTACTGGTTGCAGAGGCTATGCCCTCCCCCTCTCCACATCACCTGTGAGCAGAGGCTGTAACCTCCCCACATCTACTGGTTGCAGAGGCTGTACCTTCTCCCTCTCACATCACCTGTGTGGGGAGGTGGTACCCTCCCCCTCCCCCTATCAACGGTATGCAAAAGGCTGTACCCTCCTCATCTCCACACACACACAAATGCACACAGACACACACCCACACACACACACACTTCCCCGACTTCACAATGTGTGATTATAATGATGAAATATGCAACAAGAGATTAGACAAATCGCTGTACTGCTATGCTGCATCGTCTTGATGCAAATTTAGTCACTGATCCCTCATACTAAGAGGCTTTATGAAGGAAGTTCATGCTTGTTAGTTATATAATCTAAAATAGGGCAAAATGCAATCACTGCTCTTATCACGGGGAGGAAGATGTCACTATATCCAGCTCTAGTTTTGTGCGGCTGTACGTGGGATGTGGCACGCCGAGAATGCCTTTTTTAATAAGATAATTCACTTCCAGCCATTTTGTCCACATTTCAGCAGAATTTGTGTCCACACACAAAGCCATCTTTTTTTTCCTTTACTGTGATTACTATTTCACAGTCCAAAGTATTCACAGGGAAATGAGAGATGTTGCTAAATGCGAAGCGCGGCTGGTGGTAGCGTTCCTTCCCCCGGGGACTTGACACCCATGGCGTCTTTCTTTAGCTCTCTGAATATGTTTGTTCTGCAATGCTTACCCTCCCAGGCGCTGTAGCCGCACACGTTCCTCTAAGAGGTATCCTTGTAATTGGTTGAATATTTGATGTGTGTGTTTAGCATTAACACGGAGACACACGTGAAAGCGGCGCTGGGGGATATAACTCTGGGTAAACTCTGGATTGCTCAAGTGAAACTTAATGGCTTTGGGAAATTTTCATTTCTTTTGGAAAATAAAACTACTATTTGAGTTTGGAGTTCCCTTTTCATGCATGGAGTCTGAGACTTTCTTCTTTTTTTTCCCCTGCGAATGCTGGATGCGAGTGCTCCAGATAGTGCTTAGTTTCATATGCATGACTTTCATTGGCTTTGGTGCCCTCATATTATTATTTGGCCATAGGAATCCCATCCAAGCCATATCTCCCCCAAATCCCAGACCCCCCCTACTTTACTCTTTCTTTCTCCACACTGTATTGAAATCAGAACAGTGCCCCCCTTCCGACCCCCCCCTCCCCCTCTAGCCTCTCATTGGTGATGAAGAGTTGGGGCAATGCTTGGCCCAAACTCCCTGGTCACGCCAATCCCACCTCCTTCTTTTTTCCTCTGTTTAGGGGAGGTGGGGGTGGGGCCGACTTGTCGAGTGAATTAAAAAACCAAATAATGCTAATAATAATGATAATAAAAAGTTAATAAAAAATGGCATGTTCCTGCCTGATTGTGCGGATGTTGTGGTATTCAATTATGCAATTTTCATTGGCATATTAATCATCTTTTCAACAAACAAGCCGCAGTTAATTAAAGCAAAGCATGGATAAAGACGTGTTGCCGGATCATCACTCCGTTTATCACCGCGCGCAGACCCGCCGTTAAGTAAATTCAGGCTGTGAGATGAATTTCAATGGTCTCCCTGTTTCTTCCTCCCTTGTTTGTGTGTGTGTGTGTGTGTGTGTGTGTGTGTGTGTGTGTGTGTGTGTGTGTGTGTGTGTGTGTGTGTGTGTGTGTGTGCGTGTGTGTGTGTGTGTGTGTGTGTGTGTGTGGTTAGCCACAGATACACTGTGTTTGGAGGTATGGTTTGTGACGTGGGAAACTGGAATCACACGTTGTCAGCAGTTGAGAATAAAAATCTCTAATTCATTCTGCAGACATCTTTATTATCATACTTTTGTTTCTTTACAAATTATGACTCCTAACATTCAGACTAGACCCACTCTGTCCTCTGCAGCAGAAACGGTACAGCCCCGAAAAGCCCCCAGTCCGCTGCGTTTTACAACCAATCTCCCTGATTGAACGTGAATTCAATCATTCATTCATGATCCGTAACCGCTTATATCTGGAAGTTAAATATAGTTAAATATGAACTACAGGCATAAAGTTTGAGTCTATTTATATGCAACAAATTTTGACTAAATACAACGTTCGTTTGAGAAATAATGGGGGGAAAGCTTCTTCTAGTTTCGGCAATAAACGACCCATATTTCCCCAAATCTATCCAGTTCTTCCTCACTATTAGGTCTATGTGGGTATAAAATTAGAAAAGTATCCCTCCAATAGTTTTTGATTCCGGGATACTATTAGTCAGGTTGATTTAAAGTCTTCCTTTGGTCTTCATAAACGTGTAGAACTCTCTTGCTACCTTTGTGGGTTGGAAGGTTGATTTTTCACCATCGTGGTAAGACGTGGGCATCTCTAAGCAGTCACTGAACAGAGTAGGTAAAAATAAACCTCCTGGTGACGGGAGCAGCCAGCGCTTGAGCTCCGCCAGCAGAAAAAGAACTGGAGGCATCCGCAGACATGTCCCTCGTCCCTGTCCCTCGTTCTGGAGCAACTTTATCAGCACCCGCCGCTCGCCCACTTGCTAAACTGGAGGGCTGGTCGCCTCTTAACTTAAACATAAGATCTTTGTGGTTTGAAGCACTCGGCTGCTCTGTGGATCTGAAAGGCAAACATGACTCCGCCGTCGCAGGAGCCCATCACAAAATCACACCTCACGGAAAAAAAAAACTTGTTTCTGCTGCGTTAGCTTGAATCTAAATGCACTCAAACAGACTGTTGCACTGGAGCAAGAAGAAGGGGGGGGGGGCTCTTCAGCCAACCTCAGATGAAAAATAGAAAGAAAAAAAAAACAGAGATGATGGGAGAAAGAATGAGAGACAGTGAGGAAGAGTGGGAAGGAGATGGAGATGGAGGGAGTGGAAGGAGGAGAGAGAGAGAGAGAGAGAGAGAGAGAGAAAAGTCAAAAACCTCCACATAACAATGCCGGAGAAAAATCAGAACATTTTCCACCGAAAGATGGGCCATTTCCAAATCCTTGTGCCCTATCAGACAAATTAAAGTAAATCAAGCATGAAATGAAGCAGAAGAGCCCGGAGATAAGGCTCCTTTAAGTCGTTTACAGATTAGGACAGAGGGAGAGAGAGGGAGAGGTGCATCTGGTCTCTGGCAGTGAAGGAGGCTAGTTTCTCATTTCACAATAGCAGCCTGTGTATAGGATTACTCTCCCCTGTCACCGACATGAGGAGCAGAGGGGGAATAGACGGCCACAAAACGCGTCTAAATGTGTTCCCTCGGAAATATTTGGAAGCCAAAAGAACCTCTCGGCGCCGGCCAGATGCGACACGCGATAAGAAAACGGCGGCGCATGCGGCGTTTGACGGCGTGTGCGTCGTTCTGATTTGTTTGTCGTTTCGGTCGCCTCTTCACCTTTTCTTATGCTCAAGTGGCTTCATCACGGCGTGGCTTAAGCATTCAAATGAGCGCAGGATTGGCTGGGCGGCGTCACGTGACTGTACGGCTGTCAGCAGCTCCCATGCGCGCGTTAAGCACGCCTCAGATCAGGTCTGAGGGTGGTGGTGGTGGTGGGGGGTGGGGGGTGGGAGAGGAGGCGCACACAAATTATATTCTCAATAAAATTATATTCTCAATCTTAATACTGCGCTCTGTTTAATATGGTTGCGTTGCGATTCCATTTCCTGTCTTACATCGACAGATTAATTACTCTTTTATTTTAGCACTCACAAAATAATCAAAACATAATTACGGAGCTAGTTGCTCATGGAGGAGCAATATTTTTTACACACTTCCATCTCATTCATGCATGCAGGAGAATGCGAGCAGGGACTAAACAACCCCCACTCTCCTCCTCCTTCCTCCTCCTCCTCCTCCTCCTCCTCTTCCCTTCTCCGCATGCTTGCTTACACACACACAGAGGCACCCACACAAGGCAAAGGGTGCTCTTTGATGCCACCCGTCAAGCTCTTGCTGGATTTTGTTTCACTCCTCCCGTGTATCTTTTTCTGGGAGTGATGAGAGGTGGGCTCGGCCGCGGCCGTCAGCTCGCTCCGAGACGAGACGAGCGCTGGCCCCGTCGCCGGGTAGCTGCTCTCCAAAGCCTCGACCTTGACCTTCCCGGTCCCAAGTCTTAGGTTTAGCTCCTTTATCGCGCTATCTCCAGGCGTTTAAAAATACTCCTGAAACTCAATGATTTAACCCGCTTTTACGCTGTTCACATCAAAACTGGATGAAAAAAAAAAAAGGAGCTTAATCCATCTTATCTGTTGACTGTCAAACTGCAGCAGCTAAAACCTACTCACAAAAGACAACTAGGTCACCCAGGAAAGAAAAAAAAACCCAGAATTCCCCCGTTACCCAGGGGAAGTCGCAGCCTGGTAATTGACTTGGGAGGAGATTCAGGAGTACTTTAAAAATAGTCTAGAACTAACTGCGGTCTTGGAGGTTGCGATGTTTACCTGCTAAAAAAGTTGTTTTGTCAAGATTTTTTTCCCCGCAATCCGCCGCTAGACTCCCCTCCACGTCAAAGCGTTTGTCATTTTGCGTTTCACACGCTTTATTTATGACGAGACCAGACACGTGGAGCGGCGACTCCTCTTTGCCAGCTTAAGTCTCCATCCATCTGTCTGAAATACATGCATTCCCAACGCACATACCATCAATTACTCATCTGTCCCGACGCGCTCAGGTGGAGTAATGTCCTTCTCATGCTTCCCAAAGTTTAAGCAAAGCACTTAGAATAATCAGATTTCAGCCGGAGTGGTGTGTGTCCTCTAGATGTTGTCAGCGATACAGTGATATCTCGGCGTGGAGACAGTCATCCTTTAAGTTTTGCTGTCTCCCTTTACATGCTTTCAATAGAAATTGCAGCGCCTCCCTCAAGATGGATGCCTCTCAGATTGTTGTCGGCGCCGCCTGCTGCTGACTACGCCGGGCGTCTGATGAAGCAGAGTGCTTGACAGCTGTTATATTTCAAATGTTCAATGACAAGAAACAGCAGTCTCTGCTTGGGTAATGTAGTGCAGGATGTAGTTGTTGTGTGGGTTCAGGAGTGTTAGGGTGCACCTGCACAATCCTGCTCATCCTTTTTTTACAGTTAGAATCCTGGGCATGGAAAGATCCCAAGTCACATTTGGATCCAAAAATAGATGCTTCAACATCCTTAAGGAGCCTTCTCCTCAGGACGCCTCCCTCTGGAGGTTTTTCAGCCACTTCCAACTGGGACGAGACGCCCAGGTAGACCCAGAACTCCATGGAGGGACCTTATACCTCATCTGGCCTGGGAACGCCTCGGGATCCCCGAGGTTGAGCTGGGGAGTGTTGCTGTGGAGAAGGATATTTGGAAAAAAAACTTCTAAGCTGGCTCCCAGTGCAACCCGACCCTGGATAAGTGGAAGAGAATGGATGGATGGAATCTCCTTAGGAATTAAATTATAGTGAGGTAGTAAATGAGTAGGTTAAGTTTTGGTCGCCGCACATGCAGCTATATGAATTCCCATTTTTCTGATCAAACAGATAAAGTTTTCATCCTAGCAGAAAGCTAGAAGAGAAGATTGCTTCCACTTTATTACCTGCCCATTACATGTCAGACTCAAGCCAGCATCCAGCTAGGTTAGCTTAGCACAAAGCTGGACATCTCTCTATTCAAAGATCAATGAAATCCACCTAGCAGCACCTTTAAAGCTTGCTCATTTTATTTTAATACATTATACATTAATAACACTGCTTGAGAGGCGATTGATAGATTAGCAGGTCTCAGCTTTTTCCGTCATAATGCTAATGTAGGCGAAGCTAACCAAAAGCTAGAATTGAATGAACAGAAACACATACTGTAATGGTGTTGCTCATATTATCCTATATCTCAGCAGAGAAGGAAGAAGGATCCCCCAAAATACCAACTTTTTCACATTTATAATCACATTTCTGTCTAAACTTTTGGTTCCATGCAGAGAAAATGTTTGAATTCTAAATTCTAAAATGTATTTTTTTTTTTTAAACAATGCTTTTGTTTTCCGTCATTTTACAACGCAGACATTTAACTGTTCCGTCCATCATACCCGTACAACCCCCCCCCCCTTCAGCCGCGTCCCCAGCCCTTTGCTACCTCTTTGGGAGATTCCCTGCTAAAATGCTCCACCCCTCTGGCTTTTTAAACCCTTTCCCCCTAAGCCCTCCACAGTCCGACAACATGCCCGACCCATAGGGCAGAATCCCCCTGTGAAATAACACCCCCTTCCTCCACCTCCTCCTCATATGCCCAAACTCATGTTGTTGCTTGGTCATCTCCCTCCCCACTGTTCAGGACCACAAGCAGCCACCTCCAGCTGGGCTAGGGTGGGTTTGGTGGGGGCAGTGGTGGGCGAGGAGGAGACGAGGCGGCGGAGGGGGTCCTCCACGGTTTTAAAACAAGTGCCTTACTCAGAGATAATAGCGTGGGCTGTGGGTTATAAATGATGCATTTTGCTAGCTAGGCCCCGATAACGGCGGTTTGGGTCGGGGTTGAGGGAGTTCATCGCTCTCTTATCAAAAGCTCTGCGACATTTCTCCTTCAGCTGTAAAATTTCATATCACATATCTGCTTTAAAGATGTGGCACCTTTTGTTGAACCGATACAGTGCGTTCCATTTCACCCCATATGCCTCTCTTATGGTATATTAATTTATAGCCCATTTGCGGGCGCCGGGACCCAGCCTGTCAGTGGAGATTACTGGGATTCAGTAAGACATCTGTGAATTGCCACGAACAGGTTATTGAACTTTGAACAGCAGTCATTTATTTGCTTTGAATCAAAGGTACTCCGAGATATCAAGAGGGATCATCTGCCGTGTGAAGCTCGAGCATATTTCCCCACTTGTCTCCACTCCTGGGGTTCTTTGTTTCCCCATAACATCCTCCCTTACTGTTAACACGCTCAAGATAATAATAAAAAGAGAAGAAGCTGAAGTCAACCATGAGCTCAGACTCTAATCAAGCTGGATGTTTTTTATGGAGCAGATGATTTCTGCACCTTAATGTCGGTTTTTCTTCGGGTTAGTAAGACAAAGGCAGCGCTCTACCGCTTTACCAAACGTTCATCTGCTGATTTATTGGCGTCACTCTGAACAGAAGTGTGTGTGAAACTCTGGCTTCGTGTGTATTTATAGAAATATGAGGGTATCATGAAAAAGTACGTTTCAAAAGATTATTTCATTTGCAGCCGTAATACAAATATGAATATTGAAGGACTTTAATTCAAAGACTTTGCATGCCTTTAATGATGTTTATCATACAGAATGGGTCTAAATTAAGATAAGATAAGGTAAAATAATCCTTTGTTTGTCCATTAGTTTGGAAATTGAAGTGTTAATGCAGCAAAGAGCAAGATGTTAGATGTTAGAATGTTTTTTGACAGTATTATCGATTTATGGAAGTAGGGAAGAATCTGTGGATTGATGGGAGAGTCTCTTTAGAGCAACTGTTGTGAAGGCAACCAGCAGCAGGAAGGAAGGATCTACGAAGGATCCGTCAAAATATTCATTTTATATTTTTAGACCTAAATAATACACTTTTGAACTTTATATTGTGTTTATAAACCACTATAGTTCCCATAAGCCTCATTGTAGCTTTCATGTTGTGCACTAGATATCCAATATAGGAATATATATAATTTTATATGCAATGATAATTCATGTTTTGAATTATTGTGTTTGATTGCAGATTGCGGTCATTTTTTCGTTTTTGTTTTTTTACATTGTCATTTCCATGTTTGTAAATGTGATTGGCTTCTTTCCTGATTGGGTGTCTGTCATCATTTTGAGCTGTGTGCTGTAATTGGGTGGGGGCCAAATTCTCCTCAGTAAATGAAAAAATAATAATTATGTATCTATATGTGTGTGTGTGTGTGTGTGTGTGTGTGTGTGTGTGTGTGTGTGTGTGTGTGTGTGTGTGTGTGTGTGTGTGTGTGTGTGTGTGTGTGTGTGTAAATATGTTGTGATTGTGTTTATTTTGTTCATGTGTGTCGGTCTGTAGGATAAATCTACGGAACAAGCAGAGCCACAACTACAAATCAATTTAAAGAACTTTTGGGCAATATATATATATATATATATATATATATATATATATATATATATATATATATATGCCTCTTTGCATGTTTTATCTCTGGGTGAATATTTAGGTTGTAAACAAACCTGGGTACGCTGTTGTTGTACATAAGTAAGTACGTTTTTTGGCATAAATAGAGTAGGGTAGTGGTTTTTATGGGTTTATAATGGGTTGGAAATACATTTCATACAGTTGGATATGATATATAAGATAATTATCCTCACCAATGAATAAAAAGCTATGTAAGAATAGATTTTGTGGCGTCCCCCCGGGCTCCATCCTTGGCCCCTTACTCTTTAGCATCACTATTCTGACAAACAGTGGAACAGGACTTCTTCCCCTTTTGAAGAATGTTATTCTTGTTTTGTTTGTTTGTCTTATTTGTTTGTTGTTCATACGCTCATAACGATCATACACCTTCAAGGAAGAGCGAGTAGAGCTGATACAGAATCTACACATGATGCTGTCAGTTTGCCAAAGGATTGAATGATTTTAATGTGAAATCCAAGAAGAAGATGGCATGTGAAAAAAAGTGTGGAGTTATAGTCATGATAATAAATACACAAAGTAATAATTCATGTCTTTTAGAGCCCCGTTCTGTCAAAAGGCCACACCCATTGCCTTAAAATCATCGCAGGCTGGCATCCCCACGCCTGACAAACTCATTATTATTCAGAAGTGTGCCATCTGAAGGAGAGACCAGGTTCCCCTTCTCCTCTGCACCGTAAGAGAAAAGAAAGACGGGGCTCACATTAAAAAAAAACAAAAAAAACAAGCAGATGCCAGCGTGGAGCATCTTGGGTGCTATCTGAGGAGGATCTGTCCACACAAAGGGACATTCACGGGTCTGCCAAGTATCTGTGGAGTGCAGGAACAGACCCTTGAGTCTAGCGACAGATGATGATCTTATCGAGGGTGGGATTGGGGGTGGGGAGAAGGTGGTGTTTGAGGGGGTGGAGAGGGTGAAGGTGGCAGAGCGGGGCTTGGTTGAGGTTTGGATGAGGGGCAATAGCGTTTTGCCAAACATGTAGCGTTTGAGAATTTGACGATGAGCCACGACGATGGCGCTTGGGTTTGTTAAATATCCCGCTTCTAATCAGAGCGACTAAAAACGGCCATTTAAATGTATTTGTGACGCGTTTAGGTGATTTCAAGGCTTCTAAAAAACGAGTTTTCACCGCCGTAATTGCACACTTATAGAATGTCATTAGCTGGTAGCAGAACACATCAGTCGGTATTTCTTTTATTTTTTTCTGCAATGTGACTAAACCTGTAAATGTTCTCAGAGATACAGGCAGCGCATGAAGGGAAGTCATTATTCTTCCCCGGGTGTTTCTCTGCAGATCTTCCACTAGTATCTGCAACAGATGTGACGAGCCATCTGTGAGCCAAGGTCCTCAGGCAACATTTGGTGTGAGATGAACACAACTGGCACCTCAACACGGTGGACCACAAATGACACAAATTGAATCCCCCCCCTCCTCCCCCCAATCCTCCTCCTCGCACCTACGCCGCCCGTTACCGCCTGTTTTCTCCAGGAATGACCCAACCAAAAAAAAAGAGATAAAAGGAATCAGAATTGTTGGCTGGAGAAGGTTTGAGTTGCTTGTCAAGCGGGGCTAAACAGGAACTTGGATCCAAGCGGTTAAAGGCCGTGGGTCTTATCTGAGCACAAACAGAATGCATCAAGCGGTGGCTGTTGCTCTCGGTGATGATGACCAGCTGTGTACCGATGTTTAATTATTTCTCTGTAATGAGCTTACCCACCTTCCACTGCAGCAGCAGGGAGATGGGAGGGGAGGCAGAGTGAAATCATCAGGGAGATAACGCCTGTCTTGTTTTTAGGGTTACTCCAAACGCCGTGCTCTAAAATATATCTAAGGGCTACGTTCACACTGCAGGAAAAATGTGGCCCAGCTCCGATTCTTCACTCACATGTGACTTTTTCATGGCACAGTGACAGAACCAGCTACACGGGGCTGATCTTTTCCAGTTGTGATCTGGGCCACTTCCATATGTGGTCCTAAATCAGACAGATAGGTCGGATTTTTTTGCGAAACAACCTCAGTCTGAACCGTCAGATTGCAATTCATGCTGCTTTGACGTCATCTCCCGTCGACATTCATCACAAAGCTGCGCCGCCGGGGTTTGCTATTCAAACAAAAACATAGCTATAAACACTATAAACATCACTATTAAGACTATAAACATCACAGGAACAATATAAACATCAGTATAAACGCTATAAACATCACATAAACAGTATAAACAACACTATAAATGCTATAAACATCACTATAAACAATATAAACATCACTATAAAAACTATAAACATCACTATAAACAATATAAACATCACAGGAACAATATAAACATCACTATAAACAATATAAACATCACATAAACAATATAAACATCACATGAACAGTATAAACATCACTATAAACAATATAAACATCACTATAAACAATATAAACATCAGTATAAACACTATAAACATCACAGGAACAATATAAACATCACTATAAATACTATAAACATCACTATAAACAATATAAACATCACAGGAACAATATAAACATCACTATAAACAATATGAACATCACAGGAACAATATAAACATTACTATAAACGCTATAAACATCACTATAAACAATATAAACATCACATGAACAGTATAAACATCACTATAAACAATATAAACATCACATAAACAATATAAACATCACATGAACAGTATAAACATCACTATAAACAATATAAACATCACTATAAACACTATAAACATCACTATAAACAATATAAACATCACATGAACAGTATAAACATCACTATAAACAATATAAACATCACATAAAAAATATAAACATCACAGGAACAATATAAACATCACTATAAATACTATAAACATCACTATAAACAATATAAACATCACATGAACGGTATAAACATCAATATGAATACTATAAACATCATTATAAACATCATAAACATCACTGTAATGCTATGAACATCATTATAAACAATATAAACATCACAATGAACAATATAAACATCACTATGAACACTATAAAAATCACTATGAATGCTATGAACATCAATATAAACATCACTATAAACAATATAAACATCAATATAAACAATATAAACATCTCTATGAAGGCTATAAGCATCATTATAAACACCATAAACATCACTATGGATGCTATGAACATCATTATAAACAATATAAACATCACAATGAACAATATAAACATCACTATGAACACTATAAAAATCACTATGAACACTATAAACATCACTATAAACAGTTTAAATATCACAATAAATGCCATAGACAACATTTTAAACACTAAAAATATCACTATAAATGCTATAAACATCACTATAAACATTAGAAACATCACTATAAACACCAAACATCACAATGAACAATATAAACAGCAATATGAATGCTATAAGCATCATTATAAACACCATAAACATCACTATGAATGCTATAAACATCAATATGAATGCTATGAACATCAATATAAACATCACTATAAACAATATAAACATCAATATAAACAATATTAACATCTCTATGAATACTATAAGCATCATTATAAACACTATAAACATCACTATGAATGCTATGAACATCAATATAAACATCACTATAAACAATATAAACATCAATTTAAACAATATTAACATCTCTATGAATACTATAAGCATCATTATAAACACTATAAACATCACTATGAATGCTATGAACATCATTATAAACAATATAAACATCACAATGAACAATATAAACATCAGCATGAATGCCATAAATATCACAATGAACACTATAAAAATCACTATAAACACTATAACAATCACTATAAACAGTTTAAACATCACAATAAATGCCATAGACAACATTTTAAACACTATAAATATCACAATCTAAGAGAAAATCTGTATTGAGCGTCAAGACAGGTTGTGAACATCGCCTTTGTTTGCAGACCCACATGTTTTGTGCTGCAGAAATTTGGTCAAAACAAGTGCATTTCATTCATTTCGGACGACATTTAGCTTTTAACTGTTACCCGAGTGACCACCGCGGACGAGTGTGAGGTCACAACATGTCATTTATAGCAGGTAACGACACCCGCCTGATGTTTCAGTCATGTTTATGCATGCACAGGAGCACATAAGCACACATTTCCATACCGCCGCAACAGAGCGACACAATAGCGTGTGCAGATACACGCTTGATATTTACTCAGTAGAACAGGGCTGAATAGGTTATTATTCCACGTACATATCAGAAAGTTCAGTCATCACTTCATCGCATTCAGCGTGAACTGAATGCCCAAAACGCCGCTTAGACACACGCGCGAACAAACAGGTTAAAACGCACAACAATCACAACTCATAACTCACTATAGCAGCAGCTTCCTGAATGCTTTTCTTCATTCCGGTTTAAGATTCTGCGATAAGTGTTTACATGTGATCTGACGGCGGCGGTCCTCCCGTTATTTCATCCATTACATAATACAAAGGTGTGTCGATAGGGCTGATCCACTTTTGTTGTTGTGGGATTTATAAGGAAATCAAGCTGTTAGTATTGAGTCTTGGTAAACTGACTTAATATTAAGTTGCATGAACTTAATTTGGTGAAGTTGTTCCAACTCAAAAAGGGTAAGTAAAATAAAGTTGTTCAAATTAAGTGTTTGGAACTTAAAGAAGCTAAGTTAGTCCGAATTAAATTTTAATCACATAATATATATATATATATATATATATATATATATATATATATATATCACATAATAATAGTTGGATTAAAGAAACACCTCAAGTGGATCCTCAAGTTTCAATCCTTTCATAATTAGAGTGTTTATATGAATATATTTTCATTCTGACTGGGCTGCTGAAACATTTGAATAGAATATTAAAGTCCAGGTAAACTCTGTTACTGATAACGCTCTGCAGCAGGAAGTGGATTCTTGACATGACGCCCGATAGAGCCGTTGAATAGATGTTCCACAAAGTGAGATCACACACAAACAAGATAAAACACTGGATAAACTCCAATCTTTGTGAACTAAAACAACTTTTTCAGCTTTTTTACTACTTAGATTCTACCATATACAAAAGCTTAATTATTTTTATAATAAGGTACAATCAGAAACAAAAAGTATTACAGCAATATTACAGCAATATTAAATTACCATAAAGAAATAAAGGATTATAATCTCTAAAGAAAATGTTATTGTGATGGTTTAAAGAAAAAAATTATACTGGACCATTAGTTACATAAAAATAAATAATGAAATAAAAGGGCAGGATGGGAGCGTCACATGACATCACTGTTGTTGTTTGGATGAAGTTATGGCTGTGGGTTCCAATCCTTGCCTTGATGGAGCCTGTGTGTGTGTGTGTGTGTGTGTGTGTGTGTGTGTGTGTGTGTGTGTGTGTGTGTGTGTGTGTGTGTGTGTGTGCGTGTGTGTGTGTGTGTGTGTGTGTGTGTGTGTATGTGTTGGTTTTCGTACCCACCACCGTAACCATGATCTACTCCGCCTGTGGTTGGCATGACGATGTTGTTTCTCATGTTTCTCTTCACTGACAGCAATTCCACTACGTGAGATTTGCCATTGTGTTACCCATCCAATCAGAGGCAAGGTGGGCGGAGTCATGGAATCACCAAAGTAGGATTTATCCAAAATAATCCTGGATCTATCTAGACTCTGACTCTATCTGCTCTCCCTCCACTAAATGGAATTGAAACTTCTTCTAGACTTTTAGAGACACATACACACACATACTTGTTTTTCCTTTTTCTTGGGCCCAGCTAATCCTTGTCACCGTGTTGGATCCACCCTTCCCAGTGGTTTTAGGTCTTCGTTCCTAATCAGGCACGATAAAAAAAAATATTCCTATTCACAAATGAATTTTACTGAAATTTAAAACTTTTTTTTTTTTACTTGTTGGGCCCAAATTTTAGCAATTTGGTACCTATAAGGTCCACTTTCACACACATACACAGACACACAGACACATCAACAAACAGTAATGATCACATCACTCTCTTCAACTCTCATTGGTTAAAGTAATAATAATTCATATTATAATGCTATAGACCTAAAACAGGTTAAACAGAATCAATTATGTACATTAAGTTAAAATTAAACATTAACAGTTAGTTAAGTTGTACTGAGTTTATCCAACAGGTTGTTTTTTTCATCACAATACTGTAAATGAGTCCAAACAAAAATGTCTTTTGTTGAAGTTTTGTGGAAGTTCCTGAGTCTAGACAGTTCACAGACGTATTTAGAACTAATGACTACAGATGTCTGAATCATTACGCTTCCTCTAACAAGACGTTTCATTGCTGTCGGGGCAACCAGCCGGAGATGTTCGGCGGAGACCTGCATAGTTTCCCTTTGAGACACACTCACAAAGACACCCTCACACAAACATCCTCTTCGGTAAACTGTGTCACGGCCTGCCACGCGGTTTATCATAACGATTTGATTAATCACCATCCAGAAAAAGTACAGTGGATCTCGGAGAGATAAGGTGGCGGGGGTGTCAGGGGGTTGAGCACCGGTAGTTCTAACAATGCTATCCGGTTTCACTGTTAATTAACTGGAGCTCTGCACAGCGCTAACAAGGGCCCGGCCTTCCCAGAACAACAGAAATAGGCCTGCCACTGCTGCTCTGGCCGGCCAACGCGCCTGCACTCTCTCACAGAGATTATCTCAGCACAAGACACCTCTCACGTAAGGTTAGCGTGCCACGTGTCTGAGGAACACCATCAGATGGAGGCCCGCTCCATTTGCTTATCCTGAAACGGCTTTAACCTTCGGTCCTGGCTGGCAGGCTCTGAGGTGGGCGTTTCCCGTAGGTACGAGGGGAGGTGATGGCGAATGAGTGTCAGTGTGATTTAACGTGGAACCTGTGAGCTCCATGGAGAACCACGGCTGACTATTTTGGGGTTCTGGTGTCTTTTTCAGGAGAGCTTGACGGGCTCCTCAAAGATGGAGAGCGTCGCATCCACAGCCGGCACCAGCTTCCTGTGGGGACGACATGGGGTCCCTTCGAGGGGAAGATCGAGATGAACCCTGAGATTACTGCGCTGGTATGTCCTTGTTTTTGGAACAAATGTCTTATTGTATCCCTGAAAAGGGGATTATTGTCATCACTGCCACATATCCTTTGTGTTAACACGATAACTCTCAACCTATGGAATGGATCATTTACAAATTGCGAACCTCAATAAACACGAGGGCAAGGAAGAACTGGATTGATTTAGGGAAAGGTCAGTCAAATATTTCTAACTCTGAGGGCAGCTTCAAGGCCATAAATCACAGTTATTTCTCAACAGTTGGTCCAATTTGGTCCAAATGTGGTGTAAATAAATCTACTCATAAAGATCTATATTGTATTTATTATAATTTACTGTAATAGTTTTGTTTCTTACTCACAACGGGGGGCTTTTTTGAAAACAAACAAACACAAACAACTACACAGTTTTGACCGTTACTTCCCAACCGTGTTTGATTATTTGCCCATATGAATCTACACAAGAGATGTATGATGCATAAATAATATTTATATCATCAGGGAGAGCTTTCTGTAGAAAAGTCTGTTCCTCCCCAACCTCAAGTCCAATCCTGCGTAAATTTAACCCCTTTTGAATTGATGCGAGGAAAATCGATCTTGTTTTATTACCGAGCTCAGAAGCGCTAGTTAACCGTATTTATCTTCATTATTGAGTCACTACTGGATCCGATCTTAGAGCAGATTGCAGACTTCATAGAAAATAATTAGGTTGAGCCGATTTGGACTGTTTGAGATAATTAATGAGCCGCAGTGAATTCGAGGAGTTCAGTCGGGGGGTTTGCTTATACAACGCAGTGGATTGGGGGCTTTTTCGACGATACTTACTACACAGGTGCGGTAAAATAACAAAATAAATGATGATAGGATTAGAACAAGTGGTCGGAATTGACTCAGAGTTTTGGTTCCTGAACAGAGAATAGCTGATTTTACTGCAACAGGAAGTCAGTTTAGGTTCATATGAACTCAAACCAGCTGTCCTCAGAAACAAATAATCGTATATCCATCGTCTATGAAAGATGAATGCGCTTCATTTTATCGTCAGAAATGATTAAATATAGTATGGAACAGGAGGTTGGTATGAAAATGTGAAAATCAACCTGTAAGAGTCGATTAAGTCGGCTTCCTGCCTTTGCTGAGGTCGGAGGTTGAGGTCCCAGAGTCCTGCCCTCAACTACTAACACTTAACAACAATATAAGATATTAATGCATTTGGGTTGCTACTGATTTATCTGGGACTGGGATCAGAAGTACTTTGGCTTGTATTCACCCAGTGGTGGAATGTGGTATTACACCAGTTATAATATCCAAAAGACAAATTCATGACGAATAAAGCAAAATATGAGCAAACCCTGATGTTTGAACTTAACTCTGAATTTAACTGAGACCCGTTAGGATAATTAACTGAATTCCAGTCAATTACTTCAAGGATGTTTTATTTTCCTCACATAACAGATTTAGTCTATATCACTTTTCTGCTGATGTTTTTACACACATATACACACACATACAAATCTTATATTATATATATATATATATATATATATATATATATATATATATATATATATATATATATATATATATATATATTTGACTGAAAAGGTGTAGGTTGAAGCTATAGCTTTTTACGTAGCAGATTTTGTTTCATTAAGACGTTTTCCCCAATAAGAATAATCAGAGACTGTCCAAAATGAGTCGAAAAAATTCTTATATTGTCTTCAAACCCTGCAGTTAATAAAATATAATCTTTCTAGTCCCTTTGATAGCAAAAGCCTTTTTTTTCTCCCTGTCATGTCGAAAAGGCTTAACGATTATTCATATATGAAACGTCAATAATTTATTAAAGAAACCATTAGTTACAACCTTCATAATTATGTCTTTGGTTTTTAGTAAAATCATCATTAAAACCTGTCATGAATTGACTTCATTTGGTCAAACTTTGCCTCCAGCAGCCGTGGAAACATGATTGCCAGAGAGTCCCACATCTAAAGACCGTATTAATGGCATTTCCCACGACATTCAAACCCACTGAGGTGACTCCTCTGGGATCCAACCGGCCCCCAACACAAACCTTTGATGTGCATCCTTTTTAACCATTTAATCTGCATATTTCATGACAAACATTTTAATTGGTGTATTTTGAGCTGGGTCCAGTTCTCCCACTGAATGAAGTCACAATCCTTTATTCTCCATGCTGCCCTGCCCACAGCGGCTTTATATCTCTCATTCCGAAGTTCCCTGCAGAGGCGTGTTCTGACCTGCTGCTCTGGTGGAGTGACACGTCCTCCGTGGGTTTTGATATTCCACTTTGCATTTGGATTAATTAAGAAAGTCTTATTAGAATTGTAACCAGGATCACATTCATCCTGTTAGGAAACAGAAGGAAAAGTCCGCCAGGATTTCCGCCTCCCTCATTTTCTGAGATTCCTTAAACGCATAACTTTGTTAAATCGTTTCCAGAGCGACTGTTTTCTAAGCTCCCCCTCGTGGTTTTGAAGTCATCAGTGGCTTTAAATAACTCAGGCCGCATTAGAGCCATGAAATATGACTTCTCTCAGGGTAAAGCCAGTTATCCTTGGGCGGCGGAAAAGTGATTTGACAGAGCAACACCTCAAGTCGCCTTCCAACGCAGCACACTCCATATATTTCTCGCGCTATCTCTGCATGAATTCTCCCCGAGAGGAATCCAAAACCAACCCTCGAGTGTCCCTCGAGTAACCCTGAGAGTCCCCGGTGATGTGGTAGGAAACCTCTTGTTGAATGGTGGACGGACGCCTTCGCAGATTCATCACCGAACCGAGATGCTGGGACTGATTGTTGCTCTTGGCGAGAGTGTGGAGTTCTGAACTAACTGCCCTCTGAGGAATTCTTTTCCACTTCATCATCGTGGCTTCTCTTTGTTTCTCAAACAAGCAGGTGCTGGTCATCACCTGTAATAGGCTGCGGAGGGGGGAGGGGGGATGGGGGGGTTACAGAATATGCCAAACTTGCCTCGCAATTAAAATCGGTGGGAGAAGCTTTGGCACGCTGCCTTAAAGGATCTCATGTGTGTCCATTCTCCTGGGCCCGTCCAATGCTTTTCTGCCCCCCCCTCATCTGCTAAGTTTCAGCGCTCAAATAGGGTACTGGCTGTTAGCGGCGCCTCGCCGTCTCTCATTAAAGACTAGGTTGACCCAGCTGCCGTCTTTTGTTTTATTGAGCCAGCTTCTAAGGCTCTGTGTAACTTTTTACTTTGTTTTGTTTTTTTCCGACTTTGTGCTCTAGAGATTCATCTCATTTCCAGTAGCGTACTTTCCCCTCCTTCTATTTTTTAATTTTTCTACCCAAACCTTCTATGTATTGAGCGGTTGCCTCGTTAGACACGCGGCCGTCGGCGCCGTTCCCCAGGACAGGGTTGTTTTTATCTGCTCATCTTCAAACGCTGAGACGCTCAGACAGGAACAAACCCCGATGCCTCACCTGGAGAAGGAAACAGGAAACAGGAAACTGGAGGGTGAGGAGAGGACACAATGGACTGGACGCAAGAGCAAAACTCAGACTCAGGAAACGTTTAGGGTGGTTCATTGTGTCAGTGCTGGCTGAGTGAAATTCTTGTACTCCAAGATCAGGAGGAGTTGCTGGGTTCTAAGGCAGGCCGGTCAGAACGCCGCGTCTGTAAGGCCTGACGGATTAGCAGAGGTCATCTATATGAAACTATAACAGCACCTACACCGTTGTCCCCGTACACAAGGTCCATTCCCCAGCACCATACAAGCAATCTGAACTCCTCAAATGAAATGTGAATATATTTCCAAAAAACAGTGTTTTTTTGTAAAAAAAAAAAAAAGGTTCCCCTAATGAGCAGAAAGAGAAATATTAGAGTAGAATGTGATATACACAAGATAGATGTCCTCTATACAATTCATATGCACCAAATTTGGACTAAATTGGACCCCTTTAGAGCAGGGCACCATATCATGAGGAGAGGAAGACTTAAAAGCTTGCTAGTTCTGACACATGTGGACTCTGTGGTTCTGCAGAAATCTTTTGAGGTAGAAATAAAGGCTTGTTTCTTCATGGGCCTCTATCTCAGCAGCCACTCTTATGAGGTGTGACCTCAACAGACTATTAAATCTCCCTTTAGCCTCGTAGATTTTTTGAAACCTTGGAGGTGAGTGAATTACCCGACACCCCTCCCATGCTTGAATCACGTGATCGGCGGGTGAGATATTGATATGCCCTCTCTGAAATCAAACATATATTATCCCTTCATCCAGACACATCGTTTAAGATCCGACTTTTGGAGGTCAATCTATTCTTGCCGGTCCGTTTTTCTCGATCTTTGGCATCGCGCCCGGAGAGGAACTCAAGTGTAATGACTCCTTTAAGTGTCTTACAGTAAATAATGAAAATACAGAGGATTTAAGCAGATTTTGCATTAAACTGGATGGGAGCAGCACTTTGGTATATATAGTGTCCATTAAGGAGAGAGGTTGTGGGGTCCAGAGAGTTCCTTAGGTGTTCTGATGGAGGGGCGGGTAAGAATGGGAGGAGGAGGAGAAGGTTACGGGTCCCTAGAGGTACAAAATGGGAGCGCAAGCTGGAGCTCCTGTACAGGAGGTGGGCTGGTTTGCCGGTGGACGTCAGGCCTGGGTAGCTGACCCAGGTGATGGATGACGGTGATGGTGAGAGAGAACGGCGAGCGGGGCGTCACAAGTCAGGCGGGTCTGGCAAGAGAGGTGTAGCGCTTGAAAAGGGAAGAATGAAAAGAGAGAGAGAAGAGAGAGGAGAGAGAGTCGGAGCAAAGAGGGAGGAAACAGGAAAAAACAGAGGAGAAAAAAAGCGTGACAGGAAATCTGGGCATCTGCAGGACAGAGATAGGGTCACATCTCCACCGTTTATCAAAGAGGAAAGCAGATTTCACAGCTGATGGGTCGGCCGTGGCGGTTCTGCGGACCCCGGGGGCTCAGCTTAGCATGAGGGACTAGAGTCATAGTTATTGCTGTTGCAGACCTGTTAACACACTCACACTGCGCTGAATCGGACCGCCTGTATGCCTGCCAGTGCTGCTGTGGTATTTTTATACGTTCTTTGTCATTCTTGGATCACATGTGCACTAAATACAGGAACAGTTCCACATGGAATATAATCCAGGTAAGGAGTCGGACCCTCTGTGAATCAAGGTATCGGAACTAGATTTGAACACCAGAGTCTGAACTTCTTGGGTCGTTGAAGGTAGAATATGGAAGGGCTTGAAGCAAATAACGGCCTTCAATGCAAAAAAAAAAGGAAAAAAGAAAATGTACGAACAATAAAGAGTGAGCCCAGGCTCTCCGTTTCCCTTCCTCTTCCTCCTCCTCTCCTCTCTACGTCTGACTGATGGAGCTGCCAGAGCAGCGTCTCATCCCTCACTTCTCTCCCTGATCAATCAGACCATTAGACTCCAATTACAGCCGCGGCCCCGGCGCAGGTGAGCGACGAGCACATCCGAGCCCGCCGCCACCGCCGCCAACGCCGCCAACGCCTCCACCCCGCTGCCTCGCCCTCTCCAAATTAACTCAAATTAATAGTGACACTCAGACATAAATGTCTCCAAAAGGAGGGGCTGAATTAACAGTCTGGGTCGAAGCTATTGAGTAGCAGGTGTCTCTAAAAGCAGCAATTACCGATCCTGGACAGAACCGCGAGGAGGGGATGGCCCCTGGTTTGCCTGGAGTGAGAGGCCTGGCCCCGGTGAGCCCGGCTCCCGTCGTAGGTGTTAATAATTGATTGGGAGGCGAGCTATTAATGAGCAGCAGATTTAGAGCTGCGGTGTAAATGTGTGCTGATGAGGGTGTTGCCGCCTCTTGTTCAATGTTTCACCCATGCTAATTACCGGGGCTTAGTCAAGGTGCGCCGTAATGAGTCCACATTCAATAGAATTCTGCTCTTTATGTGTTTTGAGGGCCTTTTAGGGCAAATTACGCGCTAATTCTAATGCATACGACTTGTTTAATTTCCAGATTAGGATCTCTCTGATATTTCTCTATCGTGTTTTCTATCCCAGTACACTTGATGTAAGCCTACATGAGCTACATTTTCTTTTTTTTTTAAATCTAATAGTCAATTTGATACGCCCACATGCGAGTATTATATTTATATTGGTAGAGTTTTGTGTTATATTTTTGCCAGGAACCAATATAATTGGAATATTTAATATGTTTTATTGAAAGAAAACTGCAGGAATGATGTGAATTTAGTTGAGTTCAACCATAAATCTGGGTCAGAATTGTTGAAGATGTTTAATTCTTCTATATTTTTAAGTTTGACACTGAAACAATTCATATTTATATAAGAATTCATGTTCATTCGTGCAAAAATCAGCCACCGATGTGTGTTTTTTTGGGGGGTCATACTCCGGTGTCTGTGCACGTGCGCGTGGGAGCGTGCACGTGGCGACCGGGCGCCGCTTTTAGCCGCGAACAGAGAGCTTCAGCTCCAAGACTACGGACGAGTGAAAATGTCAAGATACTGTCCTAATTTTCAGCCAGGACAGAGAGAGAGGTGGAGGCTGTCAACCGATGGAGGGTGATTATTGTGTAATTTAGCACGAGGGTAGGAATACGGGCCTGTCCGACCCAAAAAAAGATGCTCCAAAAAAATGACTCGGCCCATCACTCAAGCCATTTATCTCAGCCTTTTTTTTTGCCCACCCTCTCCCTCCCAATATGTTTATTGTTAGCTACCCCTAAACTTTAACAAGTGGTGGCGGATTTTTCTGTTTCAGAAATTATATTTTTCTTCTTGTCATTGCTTCATTAATCAAGAGGAGGCATTCTGAAAAATGTTTTGTTTTGGAGGCTGCAATCTATTTTGTGTGTGTGTGTGTGTGTTGTAGTTAATCTGCGCCCATGGCAGGTTTCCCCTCCGAAACGCAGCGCTAAGCAGCGGTATCGCAGGCCTATTGTTGTAGCCTCTGTCATAGCAAGGAGAGCCTGATGCAGGCCTGGGCTCGCCTGATAAGGAAAAGAGGATTCAACATGGCTGGAAAGGAGAATCAGTGGGACTTGAGAGTGGAGTACGGATGGGGCAGATGTGCTCGCAAACACACACACACACACCCACACACACACACATGTGCAGACTCCCACAGACACACAGGAGGATGCGCACACACAGTCACACATGAGCCGACACGCGCACACAAATCATCGCCATCATCACGCTGGCACATGCCCAGGCAATTATTTACAGTAACATCCAATTACATATGCAAGAAGGCACCCCAGGATAGGACCCCTCTGTAGTATAGCTGCTGTACGACAAACACACACACACACACACACACACACACACTCAGAGACTCGTATGCATGCAGAAAGCCTAAACTAAACAAACAAACCAAATTTTCAAGCGCAAACCTTCCGATCGGGTTTAAAGGTGGCGTCTGCGTTCCGGCCGCACGTTCTTGGATGTGGTTTGAAAAAGCGGCCCGCAGACATTATCAGGACCACCAGGATTTTTGAATTTCTGCGTCGGATACACACAAACAAGTTTGGCACAAAGAAGGCCGTTTTGATTTAATGAAATAATGGGCCCAAATTTTTTCGGCCGAGAACCAATTTGCGATCGCACGCATCAATTACTCCTTGGGTTTCAACCAGTATCGGCGCCAGGGTCTCCTCTGATGGCTAAAATGGTAATGATCTGGCCCGCTCTCCCTCGCCACTATCTCATCCTATATTTATGGCGTTATCGGGGCTTTTCATGTTAATACATCACAACTTTTTTTTTTTTTCACTATTTCTCCACTTTATTCACTTTTTTTCTGACTTTTTTCCGACCAGCCGTGAGGCTGGAAGTGGAAGCGGCTTCATGAATTAGCCCGGATGCAGTGGGCCGGTCTGCTGGTGGGAGCTATTATGGCCCCGGCCGAGCTCCACTGTTTGAGAGATAATGCGTGGTTGACTTGATCTCCACGTGAACCTGACATTTTGCTGTCCTTACATCACAGCACAACTACCTAAACTGATATGGCGGCTCTCCTGATAAGCAAAGCAGGACTCGCTGATTTGCTCTGCACTCACTGTCATGGCTGCAGGGTGTCCTCACACATGCAGAGGATGCACTGATATTAATGTACCGATATCTGCAAACGGTTAAATGCACGGCTAGTAAATTTTTTTTTCATTCATCGTTAATATCGGGCGTTTGATTTTGGAAAGAAATATTTTCATTATAATTATATCACCACATTAATTATGTAATAAAGAGAATATTTCTCATTTTCTCTCACAAAAATACACAATCCAGGTTAATTTTGATTTAAAATCAAGTGCCAGGCTGGTGATATTGAAAATGTATTTTAGCGTTTAACATTCAATATTAATTACAACTACAGACGGTGTGTGAGAATTTAGTGTCTCATAAATTCTTAAGCTAATATCAAAAGTTTTCCGTATGACTTTTTTTTTTTTTTTTTCGCAATTCTGACTTTAACTTCAGAAAGTCTAAAAAATAATGTCAGAATTCTGAGACGAAGAATTCAGACTTATTTTCGGAATTCTGACTTTAACCTCAAAAAGTCTGAAAATCAACTCAGAATTTTGAGAATAAAGTCAGAATCCATTTTCCAAACCATAATCCTCTTCCGTTAAATGACGAATGAACTCAATATTTTAATATTTTCTTATAAAATTGAATACTTTTTTCAGTATTTCACCACTTTGCTCTCTTTTACTTCATCCTCTGCTGAGGTTTTGGAGGAAAGTAAGATTCTATACTTCCATCTTATCGCTATAATTACTATTTACTCTTCAGCGAAAGCTTGAAGGTGAGACGAAACCTGATGAACTTTTGAAACAGAGTATAAACGCATAGATTAAAGTACACAAATAGTTCCGTAATAAACAGCTGAAACAGTAAAATATACATCGATGCATCAGTTGAACAACTTCGCCATGTGATTTAAAGTGAAACGTCTCTCAGATGGACGATTTACGTTTACTTTGAGACCTCAACTCAATACTACACTTATATTCAAGAAGGATTTGCAGGACTTTGGAACATAAAATGGATCGGAGGACCTTCTCCAGCAATAACACGATGACACCTGCAGCTCTGGATATTCTCCGCGTCAATCTGCAGCTTCTATATGTTGCAAACCATCTCCAACATCCGTTGTCTGTCACAGAAGTCATCCACAGGTGCTAAAATGCCTTTATGCAGTAATCCATCCCCTGCCATTATTTATTTTTTCCTGCGGCAGATACATCTGGAGGAGATGAGGAATGCGTGTTGCTCTGCAGAAATCACACTTGGAATATATCGTTCATGTCTCCGTCCTCACCGACGCTGAAGATTTATCCCTCCTGCTATAACAGACAGACAGGCAGCTGTCTTCCTGCTGCAGCAGCAGAAGAGGTAGAAGAAGGTTAGCTGAGAGCCCCCCAGTGAGGCTCCAGGTCCTGGGGGGGCACCAGCACCTGGGTATCCCCCCTCATGGGTGTCAGGGGCCCATCAGGCCCTGATGGCGTCGCTGAAGTTCTCCGTATGTGGAAAAACCACACCTCCATATAAACATCCATGAAGAATTTTAAAAACTGGCAGACTTTTTAAGAAAGTCTCCCAGATCCATGACTTCACACAAGTCTTTGTGTTTTACGGTATCCGATACGTCTTTCCCAAATGAACGCTATCAAACACAGACCTCCAGTGAAGGAGAGGGGTGAGGCAGAACCAAAAAGGAAAGAAGAAGAAGAGGAGAAAAGGGGCAGAAAGAAAGTTGAGGGGTGCCAGCTGCTCTGCCATCTGTCACTGTCATGGCTGCACTTGTCATATGTTGAAACAACTTTTCCCTGAAAAGTGCCGGAGATAATCCTCGGCTGTCTCCATTTGCCTGGCCCCCCCAGATAGCGCTCTCGGTGTTCCGGCACAGAGCGGGACCCCGGTGGAGTTTTTGGTAGTTGTAGTCCAGCTGCCAGTTGTAGTTTGGGAAATATAAAACTTCTTCATCTCTTTCCAACTTTCTAAGAAAGACTTTTGGTTTTCTGCTAGGGGTTAGAAAGGGAGGAAATGTGACTTTTCAACATCTCAGAAACATTATTAACAAAATGATTAAGTACAAGAAAGAAGTATTTAATAAGCATCGTCATTCTTACACCGAAAAAAATATAATGACCTCAAGCCATAGTTAGATTTCATTGATTTTATCACGTTATTTTAATCTATTGATCCACTTTTTTTTCATTTAACTGTAAAAAGTTTTTCTGCCTTTGTTTAAAATAAGTTTATTTCTCTCAATTAAAAGTAATCGAAAGAAGAAATCGATCCCGTTTAAGTTCTAGAGAGGGTCCAGCCGATGAAGGAACGATGTGTTTGTGAGGGACTTTTTCTACATGAAAGAAAAAGTTATGTAACGCAAAAAACACCCAAGTATCATTTACGGAAAATAGTTTTGCTGAATTAATCAAACTCAATCGTGTAATCGTGTAGTCTTCCTCACAGCGTTAAAAAACATCAAACAGAGTTGAGTAAATTGAGTTTGAAATGAGGCATAAAGTCGATTCAACTTGAAAAATATCCGTAAAATCTACTTTAAAAAGAACTACGTCTTAATTGAAATATTTAACGAAACCTTTTTTTTTTCAGTCTGGCAATTCCAGACTCCCCCTCCCTTTCCGTCTTCGTCACATCGGGTCTCCCTCGAGGAAAGCTGGACCTCCACCCTGCAGGGAAGCGAACCCCTTCTCCTGCTGACCTTAACCCTCGGGTCCTCAGCCCATAGCTGGCTCCGAGCCGCGGAAGACGCCGTCCTGTCAGAGTCACTCCGGTCGGATGAACAACCGAGCAGGAAATATCCAAGCCTTCTGTCAGAGAAAGGTCAGCGCTGAAGATAAGGGAGCAGATAGGTGCTGCAGGAGATGAAGGTCTGGACTGTGTCGGTTTGCTCCTCGGTGGTCCGGCAGCGCCTCATTAGATGGATGTGTATGAGGCTGTCAAAGCAGGAATATTACACCGCGGGGTCGTCAGCAAACTAATTGGGTAACAAAGACCATTTGCGGCTCAGGGAACCCATCTTTTAACGGCCCGCGTGCTGAGACTCTGATAAGAGAGTTCACGTCTAATGCATTTAGCGAGGGCCAAGTTCACCATCTTTATCTTATTTACTTAACTGGGTGTAAATATTGTTGGTCTTCCACGGTGGATTTAGCAAGACCCCATTTCTCCGAAGCGCACCCGAGGATCAAACTAGCAAACGCCGCGGCGCTGGGCTACGTGGGCGATCAGGTGCATTTATGCAAATCACAGATTCCTCCGTTCACTTTCTGCCTCATTAGCACAAAGTTAGCATTGCGGTGCTTTTTTCCTCGTGCTTCTACTTTGTATCATATATATATATATATTTCTTTTCTTTTTTCGAATTTGCCCGCTGTGTTTATTGTACTTATTACGTTTAGATAAGGCCGCGGCTCGCTTTCCGAATCAGGAAGTGAGAGAGTACATGGAGAAATCGCCAACGCTGGATGGCGTTTTAATGCATCATGAAATTCACTCCGCCACAGAAGAGGCGGGGAGTTCAAAAGAATATTAAAATCCAATACCTAAAGGGGGCCGCAGAGGTTTATCTAAAGTCAGGGGCTTTATTCAAACATCATGCCCGGTATTTTCCTGTTGGTTTCTCCGTGCTGCCTCTGACTGATCCCAGTGTGGTTATGAGTGCAGGGATTTGTCGCGACCCCATTGACTGATTGACTCTTCCAGTTCCCTTTTTCTCCTTCTTTGAAGAAATTCCCAATCTGCATGTTTATTCCCGACACACAGAAAGAGAGAGAGAGAGAGAGAGAGAGAGAGAGAGAGTGGATCTGTCCGGAGAATACGCCACCTGCCACTTTGACCCTCAGGGGCCACGGTAATATCCATACAGGTGAACATTTCTGGCTGCGGGTTCCCTATTATGTTCCCTCACACTGCCTCTCCTCGCTCGGGGAGTCGGCCCCAACTTACATGCAAAAAGATCAAACAAGTCCTTCCCAATTGAATTCAAATGGGAATTTTTTTTTGGGTGTAATTCAAACAGTGAGGAGAGAAACGACCGGGCGGCTCTGTCCCCCGACCAAAGCCCAACACAAGAAGAACACGGCTGTGCGTGTGCGATCTACCTCCGGGACGTGACTACGTCCTGGAGCACATGCGTTACAAATTCTTCTCTCTCTTGTTTACAACTTCAAATGGTTCTGGGGACTCACTCCTGGAGTCCAATGACACCTTCTCCGTGACAAAGAAAGGTGGGGGCATTGTTGGAAGACCCTGAAGGGGCCGTGGAGAGGAGGAGAGGAAGTGGGAGATGATTCAGGTAGAAGTTTTTGCTTGAATCCGAGGGGAGTGGTGTACAAATAGGAGAGGGAGGAAGAGGGAGGAGATGAGAGAAGGAAAGGAACCATTCTACAAAGGAAAGGAAGAGCTGAGGAGTTAATAGGAAAGGAAAGGGGGCATGGGTGGAGGAAGGGGTCCCTTGTCTTCGGGGCAGGTACGGCTTACACTAAACTGTTAGGCTTTAGAGTTGGAGCACCTCAATGTGCCTAAAGGTGTTGAAGAATGGAGTAGGGATCACATCCCCCCCTCCTCCTGAACCCTCATTCTTCTCCTCCCTTCCTCCTTCATTTATCGAGCAGCACTCTCACTTAGAGCAAGGAAATAATACAGTCAATTAAGAAACAGTAATCTAATAGTTACTTAATAATTACATTTGAATTAAGGAAGAGAATCGTAATTATTACTAAATGTCCTTAATAACAAATGTCACCTATTTATTTATCTTAATTCAGTGCTGCATCATGGAGTTTTGATGAATTTAACTTTTAGGGCATTATGTTGCATGGACTAAAACTAAACACAGTTATGTTGAATTTACAAAACCCAATTATATAATCCATATATAATTGGGTTTTAACCCAATTAAACCCAATTCTAAACCTTTTACAGTCACTTTAATTGTCAAAGACGCACCTATTTCATTTTTTTTCAACAGAATAAGTCATTTATTTCCAACAACATCCAGGTTTCATTGACTGAACTCAATTATGTTGAATGTATTCAACATAATTATGTAACCGTAAAACCTTCCACTATTCCATTAATGCAAGAAAACTACCAAAGATGCAACAACTTAGTACTTTTAACAGAAGCAGGTCATGTTTCATTTACTAAACTCATTTATGTTGCATGTACAAACATTATTATGGAAACCTTTACTGTCACATTAATGAGAATAACCCTATTTGTTTTAATCGTCAAACATGCCACTATTTAGTTCTCTCCATAGAAAAAGTCACGTAATACAAACAACATCCCAGTTTCATTTACTCAACTCAATTATGTTGAACTCATCAAACACAATTACGGGATCCAAGAAGCTTCTTCTGTTCCATTAATGCGATTAAACTCCCGTCTTTTAGTTGCTCGAGGTGTAACATTTGAGTACTTTCAACATCAAGAAGTCAGGTGATGCAAACAACGTCCATGTTTCGTGTCGCAGGTTTGAGACTTTCCCCTTTGAGCAGCAGCCAGTCACAAATTTGTCTTATTCTCAAACGTGCAGCAGAACACGCAGTAATAATGCGATGCCACCCAGAGCCAGTGCAAATGCAGCCACCGTGAGCGTTTCAATGGAGCCAAATAAGTAATAGCTAATGCAGCACATGAACTTTGATGCTTACAGTCCAGTCAGCAAGATAAAAGGTGATTTAAATGAGAAAATATTTATTCCCCATAGCGCCGCCATGATAGCGGCGGTGGAATAAAGGCACATGCGCACAGCGATGGGTGTCCCTTTAAAGATTCCGGGAACAGCAGTGACTCTCTCAATTTAATCGATTTTTTTTAAATGAAAAGTCAATTTAACAAAGTTGAAAAGAGAAAAAGATGGGCCAAGGGGAGAAAAAAGCATTCTCTCGCACTCAAGCAGTAAACTAACCGCCGCACAGAGCAGGCAGAGATTTCCGCTGAATTATCTCCCACCTCACATTTGCTCTTAGGCAAGCAGTTTAAAAAGCCAAGCGATTGAGCCAGTGATCCAATTTGAAATGCAGAAATGATTAGAGCAGCTTGCCTCATTTCATATCGAAATTCTCTGATTTATGACAGGGCGCCAGCCAAGATCTATCTCAAAAGGGAATTAGTGAGCAATTCCTGCATATTTCTGTTATTTAGTCTCCCAATAGCAGATGCTATAGCCTCAGAGAGAGAGAGAGAGAGGGAGGGAGAGAGGGAGGGAGAGAGGGAGGAGGGAGAGGAAGAAATGAAAGCTCTGTGTAGGTATCTTTTCATTTCAGCAGATGTAACCGCAGCCATTTAGGCGTGAGGAAAATGACACAAAAGCAGACTTGAGAAAATGAAGGCATTTCCCACTTTATGTAGGATGTTGACCGAGAGTCTTGCAGTAAAAAAAAACATATATATATATATATATATATACACATATATATATGTATATATATATGCATGTATGCAGCATCTAAGTGGGCACATGGCGGCGTGAGGAGACGGACGGCGTGAGGCTGTTTTTATTCAACCGAAAAAAGAAAAAAAAAAAAAAAAAAAAAAGAAGCCCCTTGCTACCCATCCATCCTTGAGGCTAAGAAAAATATTAATACGCAGAGCGATAACGAGGGCTGGAGGAAAATCTCCCTTAATGAAATTTCCAGTTGACCACATGCAATTTGTTTCATGGCGGTGAACAACTAATTGCGAAGGACGTTATCAAGGTGTGAGTGTGCTGCCTGCTGTAAACCCACTGGTAAAACAGGTACAAATCCTTTATCCTCATTCCCATGCTGGAAACAGAGAACATATAAACTTGACATAACCCGTACATAAGCTTGTTTTTCTTTTTCTTTTTTGGACGTGGTATTTATACTCCCAGAATCGCCTGAAAAGAACATTGTGGCGTAGAGTTCTATAGAATGCGTCGCAGCAACAGGGTCACGTGTCATTCAAGGTGGAGGAAACGGGAAAAATGGCGCTTTTGGGGGGGATGAGGGGGTGGGGTATCCTCGTTTGACCACATTTCCGCTGGCGTTTTTGTTTCAAAATGGCACCGCTTCACACGGAGCGTGATCCGAGAAGCCGGTGAGCGTCCCGGTATATTCTAGACGCGCCGGTTCTGATCTCTCCGTTGTCTAAATCCTGCAGCTGTGGGATCAAGACGGATACAGTGCCAGTCGGTGACCTTGGTGGAGGGAGGGGAAGAAAGAAAAAAAAAAATGAGGAAAATAATCATTCCCACCGCCGCCCGGGTCCGTATCGATTTCACCTGCCCTGACCACGAAGCGGGTTAAGAGTAGCCGGCGGCGGCGAAATGGTCAGTGGTGATATCATTAGCTCGTTGTTTACACAGCGAGGCAGGGAGTTAGAGGGAAAGGCTGAGTGTCACAAGCCACTTTCTTCTTCACCTCCTTCAGCTGATCAGAGGATCATGGTATCAAGGAGGGATTAGCAGCGACTTGGGATTTGTGTGATTGGTTAATTTATTGCGGTGATGGCAGGTCTTTCATCTATGGCAACATTTAATCAGCGCAGCCACAGAGGCTATTACAGGTTAGCTCCTTTCTGGAGTCGGTCCGGCCGTGCCATCAGCTCTATCACAATTCCCCTGAAATTTCCAAATTATCTGGAACAGGCTTTAGCTTCTCAGTAATAAAAATTAGAACAGATTCCTGATAGAAGCTTTCGCTCACACAGGGCCAATTATAAATAGTGCAGCCCTGCCCGGGAAGAGAGAAGAGAAAAAAAAGAGGGAGAGGGGGCGGGAAAGAAAAATCCAACCCTGAGAGATGTGCGTGGAACTTATCGTTCAGCCCCTGCGCCGCTCTGATCCAAATCCGCGCGGCTGAAAATTTATATTAGATTTTATCACAGAGGGTCTAAGTCGAGAAAAATCAATGAAGGTTATCTTTTATGTTGCAGCAACTTGTGGCAATATTGATTTTCATTTTATAGTGAATTTGGAGCATCAGTTTGTAATCACTTCCTCGCTGACCAGGCGTGTTTGGAGTCACTCTATCTCTCACACCCAAAAAAAAAAAAAAAAAAAACGGGTAACGGAGCTCGGAGAAGAATCAAGAAAAAAAAAAGAAATAGAAATAGCGAGAGAGTATTGAAGGCAGTGGAGTGAAGAAGGCAGAGGGCGGATAAACCGTAACACACTACATAGACAGGAAGGCCACAGGGGGCTTTAGAGAGGTGATAGGCTGTAAACTGATATTAAGAACTATCTGTCCGCAAATGAAACACACATTTACCCGTTTATTAAATATCTCTTTGTAGGAATACCTTTAAAAAAACAAAGTAATACTTATCACAAACCTAAAAAATGTTCCTTGCTAAGAATGTTTGTCTCTATTTCCAGGAAAAAAGATCTGATTGGACCAGATGTGAGACAAAATCATTGAGCAAGTAACGTTTCAGTGAGATAGAGGCAGAGAGTTTTTAGAATAGAATAGAATAGAATAGAATAGAATAGAATAGAATAGAATAGAAAAGAGAAGAATGCCTTTATTATCATTGCAAAGCTTCAGAGCATCATTTCTAAATAAAACAGTAAAACAGTGCAAAAAAGTAGAAGTAGAGACCCAGAACAACTCACATAGATAATAAATGAACTGGATGCAGCCTGAAATCAAAAATATATACAGTATACTTATATATTAAATGGAATAAACAAATTGTTTTATCTTGAATATTTTGTCAAGGCATATCGGAAATGCTAAAAATAGGTTCCCTGCTAACTCAAAATGCTTAAATATGACTTTTTTTATTGTATTCTATGAATGTGATGGTCATAAATCTGGAATTATGTCGCCACTAAACATCTAAGAATAAGTTAAATCCACCTGTAATGAAGGAGTTGATGTATGGTAACCCAGAAAAAAAAAGAGGGTGGGGGTTGAATTCTTTTAGCATTCCTCACTTACTTTAAGACGTAATACTAGAAAAGTTATTCTTCAAAAGGAAAATTCTCCGTCAATTTCAAGATTTACTTTATCTAAACATCACATCTTAGATTAAGAAATCTTACAAAGCAAATTTTTTTTTTTGAAAATCGTTCTATTAACTTACCAAAACCTAGAAAACAACTTCTTTCTTATATCATTTTGAAAGGGGATTATTATTGTTTTCCAGTGTAAATCAGAAGCCACTCCTATTCGCTTAGTTGTCGGCATATTTAAGTCCCTCCCATCAGCATCCTGTTTAGGGCAGAGAAGAGCCTCCATACGTCACATCCCCTGCTTTCAGATGGAGGAGGAGATTTGTTTCTTGCAGCACCGCTTCTTCATCGTACGCTGCAAATCAAAATGTTCTGCCTGTCAATCTGCATTTTCTCCCCAACCCCGGCCACTTAGGCCAGCTGATCCGGTCGTACAAATGTTTTCATTTGCATTAGCAGGCGCTCCTCCCCGCAGTGACGCCGCTGCGTCTTAATCCTAAATATGTTGTGCGTGGTTTGCTTTTCGGGCATTTCTTTGTCTTGTTGGCGGCTGGTACATGCGGCAATGCTTACAAAAGCACATAGGCCGCTATTGTCGGTAGGTGCATTATGCAAATCTTGCGGCGAGAGAAGCGTCATGGGTTGCTGCGGTGAAAAGAGAAACAGCGGCGATTACAGTTAAATCAAAAGCAGCCATAGTCAGAATTTAAAAGTTCCTCCAAAGCAACAATCCTGACTGCTGTGATTTGACTGGGGTTTTTTTTTTTTCTTTCTTCTCTCTGCTGGCTGCGTTAAGAGCAGCTGGAATATCATGAATTCCCAGGGGCCGGGAGGAATGGCGGAGAGGCCTCACGCCGCTGAATAAGATGATGGCTCCAGTCTGGAGATCTAAGGAAGGGTTAATCTGATTCCCATTTCAGATAGTCGTCCCTAGCAACAATCGGCCAGTCTGCTCCGCTCCTTTGACAGGGGTGTGAGATTTTCAGGTTGGCCAGATAGAAGACTTTATTGTGAGGCTAATTTGAAATGTGAAATCGAGGATGACTGAAATTACAGAGGTCCTCTCTGTCTCATCTGCTGCCAGGGTGGGATAAGGAGATGCTAGGGGAAGGCGTAGGAATATCAACAGACAGGATTTACTGACTGTGGGTGAGCCGTGTGACAAGCTGCATATTTATTTAGAGATATGTCTTTATTTAACGTCTACATTTCTTTATTTGAATCTACGGACAACATCCACACAGATTGCTATCGTCTCGCTCAGATGTACAATAAAGCCTCCGAGATAAGACAAAAAAAAATCAGTTTGTCCTCCAGCCTCAGACTACATGGAGTTCAGGGTAGGAGAAATGGAGGAGGAGGAGGAGGAGGAGGAAGAGGAAGAGCAGGAGGAGGAGGCACGCCGGCGGAGCACAGTGCTCATCTCTTGTGCATATCTGTGCCAATTCAGACCTTTAACATGCTCAAGTGACATTTGCATTTATCCTTGAAGGTTGTTGCCTTTTACTGGGGGAGAAGTAAAGCACCAGAGAGAATCAGTATCTTCCTGTTGCATTAGGGGCAGATGGACGGCGTCCCGTCGCCGGCCGGCCTCAGATGGAAAAAGGAATGAAGTGTCGGGACTCTACCTCAATCCATTTTCTCTTAGCTAAACTATTTCTGTAACATCCTAATGAAGGAGGGCCCCCAGGTTCAAAAGTAATGGCCTTGAAATGCTGACATTTTGCCTTTGAGTTATAGGCTACGCTGTGCCCACCAGCCTGAGATGTTTCCCCCTCCTCCTGACACAAACCCAACACCACCAACACACCATGTTTTTTTTTTTGTTGTTGCAAGAAGCACCAGAGAAATGGCCCCAAAAATATAAAAAATGAAGTGGATGAATAGAGCGGAGCTGGGCCGTGTGAGTGTAATATACTCTATCTCCCTGCTTTATTTTTCTTCTTTTCAGGAAATAAAAACTCCACGTTTGACCCCTGACCGAGAAGAAAAATGACCTTACGCACTCGGAATAATTTTTTCCGGCATATTATAAAAACTCTAACCTCAATCGCCCTTTGAAATGGATACTGATTCTTTAAATTCTTCCCTGCTTGTTTCAGGAAATAGTGAGATTCCGGCGATAGCGAGGTACAATGTGCCCAAAGTTCAGCGCTGAACACTCGCTTCCTTCTCTCTAAAAGTCACCGGCCTTTTTTTTCCCCTTTCCTTTTTTCCATAATTCCCAGACACCATAGATGTTCTTCACAATCTGAGAGATCTGATACGGAATCATTGGGTTCAATCCTGGATGATCATTCGGACTTTTTGACACAATGCAGGCTTTTAAACCCATTTGTCTCCACTCCAACTACTGTGCAGCCATTGTCTATTATTATTATTATAGTATTATTATTATTATGGGAATTATTTTCTGGTTACTATATAGGCATTAATACATTATGGCATTGTTATTACATTTTTATTACATTGTTATTACATTGTTATTACATATTTCTTTTGTTATTGAGTTGTTTATTTATCCCAGTTCAATTTCATACATTGACAGACATTAGCACAGACTGCCACTACACACACAGCACACACACACACACACACACACATACACACACACACAAAAACCTGCCCTGACTCTGAAATCTTCTCAGCAATGTGGGAAATGGATTAACGTGGACTTGGGATGCATGCTCTACAGTTTCTGAAATTTTCTGTCTGTGGCACTCCAGAGCGTAACTCACCGCTTATTAATGTGTCTTTAATCACAAAAATAAGCAAATGATTAGTATTTGTTATCTGTCCCCGTCCAGAAGACGAAGAGCACAGTCCCAGTGGTGCTGAGCGCCGGCCCCAGGTGGCTGCTGGATGTGACTTGGCAGGGAGCGGAAGACAACAAAAACAACTGTGTGGTGTACAGCAAAGGTAAGCAAGCAGCTCCGGCATCCTGTTATCTCTCCCCGGCGCAACACACCACGCCATAGCGGCGCGGCAAAGACCCTCACAATCCTCCATCCACTCTACTCCTGGCCGCCGTTCTCTCCGTCTGTCTCTCCTTTCCTTTCTTGCTCTCCCTGCGTCTCAAAGTCACAAATAATTGCACGAGTGCTGCCGCAAGGACACGTGAAGACACGCACAGCATATCCGTCCGGCTCCCAAAGAGTCGTTTGTATCACTAAAACTCTGATTGGAAACGGAGAAACATCACTTGACACGTAAAGTTAATGGTCTTTGGATTTCACAAGCTAATTAATGCCCCTTTTATTCTCCCCTCCTTTAGAAAGAGTGAATCCCTATCTGGGAGCAGATAGTGGAGATGGGTCGGCTTCATTTGTTCTCTGGCGTATTCAGCAAAGCTTCAGCTGCGTATCTTTCATAAATCAGACATCCAACTCCCACCCCCCCACTAGAAGTGGATTTATGTAAATACGTGGCGACATATCTGTCAGAAACTCCACGCCGTTTATTCAGCCTTGACCCCTTAAAAGCGCAAAAACTCTCAAATGATGCACTGTCATCCAGACAAACTCCTCAATCTCCTGCATTGTGTCCAGGAAGTCCTCATTAAAACGGGCCAACAAGGATGTGTGGAGAGCCCGGTTTTGTTGCAGATTGTCTAAGAAGATGCTGCGAGCGAACGCAGCCCTGACACGGCAGCCTGTCGCCTCGCCGCTCATGAAAGCAGGAGGCTTCTGCCGCTATAATTGGGTCTTGACGGGTTTTAACCAGAGAGACACAGCGAAATAAATACGTAAATAAAGATGGATTCCAAAGGGTGAAGGAAAGGGGGCTTCATTTATCACTTTTTAAAAATACTCCCCCCCCCCCTTCTGCTAGCTTCCTCTCCCTCAAAGTGAATAAATGGCAGGAGTGGGATTTGCAACCCCGGATTTTCGGTCTCCCAATTCTCATCTACTAATCACTAGACTGCACTGGGGAGTTATCCTCTTAACCGGCTACTTAACTTTGTGCTCTTTATCACCAAATCATTAAAGTTTTGATAAGCTCTTAAAGAAGATTACGCACTTCTTTAAAATCTTCTAATCTTTTTTCGCTCAGAGACTGACTGTATAAAACAAAAAAAAACAAAAAAAGGAGGGGGAAATAACAGGATTTCTTTTTTTTTTCAGTCTGACGTCTTTCCTCGCGCACGCATTCTAGCGATAGCATCGCGCGCGGCGTCCTCACCTCAGCTCGCCGTACGACAGCCTCTTTGTTTGTCACTTCCAGTGCGACCTTATTAAATTAAACACAATGGCGTCTCCAGACGTCTCCTTGCGAGAGTTGTTCCGTGTTGTATAAGTTCATTACAGTAAATCCTCCATCTTCACACGCTTGCCAAAACGATGATGAACGATAATGGAGAGAGAGAGAGGAAGAGGGAGAATGCAAAGAATTAATTTAAATCTCGCGGAGGAAGTTTAATATCTCTTGTCACCTCCGAGCTGCTGTGTCTGAGACGTCGCTAAGCTGAGGGTACATCAGATAACTTTAATTCTCTTGGTTTTTTTTTTTTACTTTTAAATAATTTTATTGAATAATGTAACAAAAAAAAAAAAAAAAAACGGCTCCGATTTTGAATCACACAGCAAAAACTGGAGGGTTGGATTTTTTACATTTCTGACGCTTTCGGATTCAAACATTGTTCAGTGTGGTGAGTTTGTGGTCAGGATGTTAATCCGACCCTGCAGGAGGTAATTAGGCTCCACCCACAATCCAGAAAAGGTGGGGAGAGTTAAGGAGTCACCTTAAGAGAGCCAGACTGTTCAGCTAACTAAAGCCGGACGTGAACTGAGACTTTAGCCCGATTTGGGCTAAAATCATTTCCTGAAATGTCAAAAAGTTTGTTGGGCCGACTCAGGCGTTCATTCGGCTCGGTCAGCTGACGTCAGCCATCACCACGCAGCTCGTCTCGTGGATGACGAAATAGAATTAGTCATAAAGTAGAAAGTGCCGTCTGTGGCTCGTAGCAACTGCTAGCATTCGGAATGGTGCTAGCTAGCAAGTCGAGCCTCCAGACAGTCCAGCGTAGCTAGCTTACGTCGTCCTAGCTTACGTCGTTCAGACACGCCGGCACCTCTTTTTCTTAAAGATGTCTTTCCGACTTCTTTCCGCTTTGAAGCTTCCAAACAAAACTTTATTGAACAACTCTAAAATCGTAGGGTTTAAGCTTAAGTTCACGGATAGTTACTAATGCTATAAGCACAGTTCTCTGAGTGAACAGACTATCAAACACAAATACAGTAATGAGGTGAACTTTCGTCACCAAACACTGTGTTGTGTCAATTAAATAACCTTTATTGACTTATTACTATTGTGTCACATTTCAACAACTGAGAGGAAGTTTGGTTTTGATTCTGTTCAGTCTGGATCAGTACAGACAAGTGTTGACTTTAACTTCATAGATGTTGGATTAAAAGCTTATTTTGCTGTTTGTAATGGTACCAACAATTCTCCAGAGGTGTTTTGAGGAAATCAAATATATTTCTGCCTCGTTTTTCTGAATTAAGGAGAAAACTCTCTCGTCAATCTGGATACACAGAGTCCGAATATCTTCTTTTTCAGCAAATGTTCTGACTATGTCTTCAGGCACCATTTAGTCTCAATGCATTTCAGAGGCATCGTCCGAATTAAGTCCAGATAGATCATTTATTGTACCTTTAGAGGAAATTGTTCCGTCGCAGCAGCTACATTCAAGTGAAGCAAAAACTAAATCAGCAGAAACAAAAATGAAAATACATTGAAATTAAGTGAAATCTGAAAACATTGAGGGATCGGTGTGTGGTAAACATTATATTATAAAGAAAACACAAACAGTGGAAAGAGCTGATTCATCCCGGAAAGGTGAAGCTTTGCATATCAGCTCAGGATCAGAACGGGCTTTTCTCTTCTTAGGCTCCTGAACCAACCTAAATAATAATCTATTATCATTTCTGTCTATATTACTTAGAAATAAACGTATCTTTATGTCTTTACTTACAGACCAAAATAAGACTGGATTCAATTAAACTCCGACTATCTTTCCTAAAACCGGGCTCTGCTTTCAAAGTTAACGAGATAAATGTCTTTTTAATTCGTAAAAATAGTTCTTTTCCCAAGTGAGTGCATCACGCTTCTGTAGAACCGGACACCAGGATCGGGTCCAATCACTCCGGCCGTGTAGTTCCACCCCATACTTGAACAGCTTTGTGTGAATTGGATGAATTGGTCGGGTTTTCTCTCCACTGCAGCCAAAATCATTCCACACTTTTCCCCCGGCCACCTTTTTTCCATTTCTTCTTTTCTGCCCAAGTTCAGAAAGTGTCGAAGTGCCTGATGCCGTTCAGCCGTCGGACCCTTGCATCTGGACTGTGACCGGATTCACGCCGCTCATTCTTCTTCATGGCCCCCTTTCAAATATTCCAATCTGCAGGTGTGGGCCCCCTCTGGAGGGTGACACTGAAATTGGATGTCGGCCGGCAGAAAATATCAAATATTTGTCAAATTCAATTTCGGGTGGGTTTTTTTGAAGCGGCGCACGGAATGGAGTTTATCGCCTGAACACTGGCGTGGATCGCCTTCCAAAAAGGAAAGAAGAACTTTCTTCCCCACCTCGGAGAGCTCAGGCCCGGCGTCTTTATATCTCCACCCCTGTCCTCGTCCTCCTCTGCCGGCTGCCTCGTTGCTCCCTGAGGTGCGTTACTTATGGAAAACAGTGAATATCTCAATGCGCAGTAAGCTTGTTGGCTCACGTTTCAGTGGTCCCGGCTTTCTTTAAGGCTGCCTGCAGAGATAGTAGCAGTTCACTTTGGACGCTCGCCAGTGTGGGAATCTATGGAGGAGTATCTCCACTGGTGTTTGGAGTGGCTGTAGCTCACTTGTCGGCGGTTCTCTCCTGTGATTTCTGCGCTGCATTTTGTACCAGGGCTTTTTACCAGGGCTACCATAGGATTTTTGCCTAATTTTGGGATTCTAGAAATTCCAGCAGAACTCTGCGTGACCATGTGACTCCTGTGACATTTCATCCACATGAGGAGAAAGACCTTTTTTCGGATCCATTTAGAGAAGTTGAAAGTGAAAACCTGGTGTAACATCTGCAATTAGCATTCATAGAGGCGTTTCATGAATGTGAATTCTTCCTCCAATCCCGTTTGGAAAACGAGGAGGCCTGAAGTGGAAGTGGAAAAGTACAATATCTTTTTTTCCCAGGCCGTCGGCACGGCCCTGTTTGTTTTACATTAAACTCTGAGGAAGAGCCTCAGCAGCCAGCCTTCACTAAAACGCTCAAGTCTAACACTGCGTGGACTCATTATCGAGAAATCCACCTGGAACTCCCACAATGCTCTCCTCCACACTCCGACAGTTTCTTTGAAGCGCTAAAGTTCTAGGAACAGGAAGCGAGTCCGCGGAGTAATTATGCGTTACAGTAACGCTGCAGACGGGGGGAGAGGGAGAGGGAGAGGGAGAGGGGGAGAGTGACAGACGGGGACCCAGAGAGGGAGATAGAAACCTGTGGAGAATTTCCTGTACACACTGATAAACAATGCAGCTGGAAAGTAGGACGGATCCTGACAGAGAGAAGCGATCGAGACTCATTTTGATGTATTTCTTTTAACATCTCCCAGTTGAATATGCCACAAATGAAGGTTCTGTGAAAATGCTGCAAACCCACCAAACTGGAGGAATTTCACAATCTGTCCTAAGAGCTGACGCGTCCGAACCCGAAGTGAACGAGCCGAACGAGAAAAAACGTGAAATCAGGACATAGTTTTCAGCTTAATTTCCTAAAACGGCTGCGTGCTGCAGATTTTCACGTTTTTAAATGTGGGTTTTATTACAAATCCCTCTAAGAAGACGACACTGGGCATTTTTACAGGACGATTTTCTGCAGCAGGATTGATTGACGTTTAGCATCCGGAGCAAAAGTGGAGCCTTAATTAGCCCTGAAACGAGATCAAATAACAAAAAAGTTGTTATTAAACAATCGAAACAATCAGCTGGATGTCTCAGACGACAAAAGACAGTCAGACAGCAGTGAGTTGAAAGTTTGTCAAAAGTCAGAAAAGTAAGGTGGTGCCAGCCCTTTTAAAGGATTTAAAAACAAGCTATAAAAACTTAAAATTCATTCTAAAACGCAGAGAGACAACGGAGGGAGGTCAGAGCGGGGGAAATGTTTAGCCGAGATAAACTTCTCTAATGCAAATCACAAATAAAGAGATTTTTTCTTTCTTTTTAGACTAAAAATGAGACTAAAAATGAGACTTACTTCTCTTACTTCTCTACAAATCTGTTTTTTTTACTCTTTTAAAATTCATTTTTTGCAGTGCAGGTGGTGTGAAAGATGAAACACAGTCTTTATTATCATAAAGGAAAATAGGATGTCTCACACCCCATTTAAATGTCCTGTAAAGTTCATCATACGGCTTTATTCCGAGCCCCAGGTGATTTTTGCGACGAGCAGGTAGACCACTATCCCGTAAAATGTGACAAACGTTGTTGTTGTAAGTTCTGAAATGTCCCCAGATTCTGTGAGAAAAATGCATCTTTGTCTCAACGGAACTCGACTGAAGGAAAGTTTTAAGTCATACATTTGTGCTGTAGGCCAGAAAAGTTCTGAGGTTGATGCACGTCGGGGAATTGCGAATAAAAGTGCAGATTTATTTTCCAATGAGGTAAAAAAAAACAAAAAAAACATGAAAACCCAATTGAACCCTCAATTTTTCTGTTTTTCTGTTTCTGTTTTCTCATGGCTTAAACATTGTTGTTGTTTTAACACTTATTATATGTGCAGAGATTTCCTCGTCTCTTGAAATCAAACCTCTCCAGAGTCCACATATCAAACCAGAGCGGATCTGAACCTTCGGTTAAAGACATGCTTCACTTTTAGGGGTCCGACCCGCAAAGCGTGACTTCACTCATTCCGGCCGTCTTTGTGCTTCGCCCATTGTTACCTGATATCTGCGCCCATTGAAACTCAATGCGACCACATTATGTGGCTTTATTCAGAGGTCACCTAAACTTTTCAACTGTAAGCCTCTTAAGCCCGACCACATTCAGATACAGCATGTCCAAAACCTCTCCAGAGCAACTTAGCCCATTGTTCGCGCAGAAATTGACCAATGTAACTAGGCCGTTTTGCATAAGCCCGGATGGCGCCGAATTAGCCAACTCACTGTGTCTTTGTAGTATTTCATATTCTCTAAATCCTCACAATCAGATCCTTTTTTTTTCTTTTTTTTCCCCCCATGCCTTAATTTGCTCTTTGCGCCGAAACGGAGCTGCAGACCTCAGAGGCGTGAGTTGAACTAGCATGACCCGCCTGCACAGATGTGGAATCTGTCCCACTCCAAGTAAAACCAGCCTTGAAACGCACGGCCAAAGACGTTTTAAAGTTTCTTCTTCTCTGTCCTGCGCGGCTCCCTGGCGGCGTTAAATAATCCAACGGTCCAAAATGTAATTGTTCAGTTTCAACCCTTTTCTTTTAAAATGTCTGCGTCGAACAGAAGGTGCAAGGTCTCTATTATCTGTTATCTGGGAACATGGAGAAATAGTGCGGCTGAATAATAACTAAACAACTGACACAATGTAAAATAATTTCATTATCAGTGTATTAAAACAAAATTGCGCCCTAAAGGAGTCACCGCCACGGCGCCGAGCGACCCACTAATCAGGTTTAATTAAAAGACAACAGATCAACAGAATCATTTTCATTAGGAAATTATTAATGATTCCACTGCAGCAATAATTGATTGCGCCGAGCCGCGCGATAGCTGGGCGCGCGGTCAGGCGGGAGACGGCGGGTTTCGGCGTTCGGCAGCCGTTGAGGAGCAACTCCAGCGCGAGCAACTGGGGATAAGTTGCAGCAGAGCAACAGGGGAGCATGGGGAGGAGAGGAGGAGGAGGGGGGGAGGGTCTGGAGGGGTCAGGGACGGCAAACTCCAACATCAAGTGCCCATCCTGTAGGATTTTACTTCACTTCACACACTTGACAACATTTTTTAGCTTGTAAAAGATAAAAAAAAATGTGAAAATTCTTGAAATAAGACGTGAGATTTAGATGAAGGGCATCTTTAAATGAGAGGGTAAATCTCATTTAACTGTATTTTGCAAATATTGGGAAGTAGTGCGTCTCAGAATCAGCCACTATTACTTAAAATGTGTTTTTTTCACCACTTTTTTGTGCAAGATCAACCCATGTCACTTTTTTTATGTTTGTTTTTTATCTAATATTTCGTTTTTTTCTTGTCGCCTTTCGACATTTATAAAGTTACTTCCTATTTAGTAGTGACACAGCTCGGGATTTAAGACCAAGAGGACTTTGAAATAAGATTAGGGAGTCATATTTAAGCATTTTAAGAAGAAATCTTCTCTTTAAGTTAGCTGGAAATAGTCAAATTTGAGTTTTTGAGATATTTTCTAGATTCTTTGACTTCATACGATGTTCAACTGTTTAAAATCAAGTCCCTATATCTGAGTGAAATGTTACTTTTTCAGTCTTCAATCAAGTCCGACGACATATATTGACTAGAAATCAGACAAACGCTCGTGGTAAGATTTTGAGTTGTTGCCGTTCCGATGCCTTTAGAGGAACAGGAAACACACGCCTGTCTTCATTTGTCCCGCCTCTGAGGACATTTACTCTCAGTTTCTTCCTCTCTGTCTCACGCACACACCAACGCTTCCACCGGCAGCCTTTTTATGTGCATTGTTCAACCTTCCGCGCGGGCAGATTCTCCCTGCTAGACGCCGCTACCACATTCTGCCTCGCCGCCCAAATTCGCCCTTCCGCTCTCCGTCTCGCACGCGGCCCAAAAAAACGCCTCTACCCAACATTTGCATAATGGCTGCTGACACATATATGTCCATCTGCATTCAGCGGGGACTAAGCCTGAAGACAAAAACAACAATACAGGGGGGGGGGGACACAAGAAGTGACGGGCACTGATGAAGGTTCTCCTCCACGTTTTCTGTTTTCTTTATTTTGCAGCTGTGGCCTGTGCAGGATGTGAAGTCTGTGTTTTGGGAGCGTAACGGGTCGTCCTTGTATCAGCGCCACGGAGGGTGTCGGGCTAATGAGCGGGGGCTGTCCTTAGAGCGGGAGGGTTTGGGCTGTGCCATTCACTCTGCATATTTAAACGCCTTGTAGAGCTTAAGTAGGCCCACTTTTCCATGTCAGGGCAGCGTTCAATCCTGCTGCGACCATTAATTATGATACCATTGTGCTCCAGTGTGGCTAATAAGAGTGATGTATTGCACCCTCGTGGCATTATAATCATCTGAGTGAAGTACCTGGACTACTCTGTGCTGGCTTTAAGCACCACGTTTAAAACACACACACACACACACACACACACACACACTCAGTGAGTGAGGAGAAAGCTTCCTCCCTCCTCTCAGTCTCCATCACCGGCTGCACTGGTTAATGTTTCGACATGCGAGCGTGTCACAGATTGAACTTCACTATAATTGCGGGATCGATGATGATGAATGCCGGGGTATTGATCACGCGGCGAGGCCGATTGTGCGACAGGGAGGGGAGGCACACGTGCGCTCAAAATACTAAAAGTGCACATGCATGAAAAGCAGATATGAGACAGTGTTTTTGATATTTCTCCATCCCTATATGTGATTTCTCCCTATCTGCGCCGTAATGGAATGTCATAGAAGTTATCAGCCCTGCTTTTGCAGATGTCTGCGAACACAGAACCGCTTAAGTGGATTTTTGAGGAGCCGCTCCTTAATATTTGGAGCATTTCCCCCTCGCTGTACTGTGTTCAGCGCAGATGAAGAGGGTAGATCACATTTTTATTGCGTTAATAGCTGCGAGTTAATGTGATTATACGTACTTTACATCTTCCCTCCTCAACTTAACCGCCGCCCTTTTTCAATAGATTCAGATTGAAAAAATTCCCAAGCTATGAAAAATAAGCCTCTCCGAGTTTTTTTTCTTCTCCTTCTTTTAAAAAGAGAAAAAAAAAAATCTGCTGCAGGATCTTGAGCCAGTAATTAAAGAGTCCATTCTGCATGTCTTCTAAAAGCCCTTAGCCTGCTTTCAGGCCTGAGTATGATGCAGCCCGCCGCCCCCATCTCTGCTGTGGTAAGTAGGTGTGAACAGCATTGTCAGTGTGCTGCAGGATAAAGCCTTACTGTTGGATGTCATTGGTCAGAGTCAACCCCCCCCCTCACACACACACACACACGTACACACACACGCACACACACTCTGATGCACACACATATGCACTGAAGAACTTAGAGGCAGGTTGGGAAGGAGAGTGTGTGTGGGAGAGGATGCAGGGGGTCGTGTGTGGTGGAATAATCACAGACAAAAGCTGAGAGCTGGAGAGTGAGGGGCCTTTCTGCACATCCACAGCGCTTCTTCGTCTTCTTCGTCTTCTTCTTCTTCTTTTTGGGGAGGGGTGGGTTTTTATCCAGGCTGAGGCGGGGGTCACAGTGTGTGTGTGTGTGTGTGTGTGTGTGTGTCAGAGTGAGTGAGCGAGAGAGATGGAGGGCTAGAGATAGTGGAATCACTGGGGTGGAGGGTCTGTTTAGATCGTCAGTCAGCGTGATGGAAAACCATGCGGGGAAAGTCTCTGTGAGGGTTGACACGGGCCTGCAGAGAGCAGAACCGAACAAGTGAGACTGAGTGGAGGTGAAACTCCGATGCACTGAGGGAGAGAGCAGACGATGATACTGATCATACATGAAAAGAAAAGCCCACAAGTGAGGGGAAGAAGGAGCGTGAAAAACATACAGCAGTGCCTGCTGGGATGAAACCAGCGGCTTAGTGGATCGGCCCGGCTGGACCCATCTCTCCTTTGATAAGTTGCGCCCCTGCAAATCAATTTCTGCGTTTGGCCCAAAAAAACCTAATCAGATTCCCTCCGAAGAAATGACGCGTAACATTAGGAAATTGTTTTGTGCGGAGGAACTGTGTTCAGGCAGCGAGAACCCGACGATAACCTTTATACGTACCTTCGCGGCTAATCCATTTTATTGATTGTACATCCACCTGTGTGTGGGGGGGGGAAAACATGTGGCCCCATACTCTTTAGAGCGCTGTATCAGTGTGATATCACGGCTCGTCTTTTCTCGCCGCAACACGACCGCAATCCACCTCTGGCATTAGCGCCTTATCTGCGGGTTGTTTTATCGGGATATCTGCTCAAAGGATCTCGGCTCTTCTCCCGTCCTCGTAGTCTAATGCCGGGGGTAAGGACACATAGGGAGGCAGGTTAGGAATAATCATGTTAGAGGCGGGGCTTAAACGTTACTACAGAAAAAGTTTTAAGAACCAGGTTATCGGGATTGTTCGCACCTGCAGCCAACAGTCCAGGTTAACTTCTTTAAAGCGACCTCTAGAGATGTAGATAACAGGCTTTTGTGGAGGCGGAGCAGACATTTTTTATTATTAACACTCACATGATACATTTCTGATACTCACTGTCATCACTAACGACATGGGAAAACGAATTTTGTATAATCAAGAATTCAAGCGACGGAAGAGGATAAGGGCCAGACGTGGAAAAATCTCTTTTGGAATTCTGACTTTATCTCTGAGATCAAAGTCAGAATTCTCTGTTCGAAGTCATAAATGTGAGACTTAAGTCCGAATTCTGAGATCAAAGTCAGGATACTGAGAATTAAGTCATAATTCTGTTTGAAAAAAGAATTCTGAGAACAAAGTCAGGATTCTCTGTTTGAAGTCCGAATTCTGATATTGAAGACAAAATTCTGAGATCAAGTCAGAATTCTGAGAATAATGTCAGAGTTCCGAAGTCAAAGTCCGAATTCTGTCTGAAGCCAGAATTTTTTCGGAATACAGTCAGAATTCTGAGTTTAAAGTCAGAATTCTGAGATATAAAGTCAGAATTCCAAAGTTTTTTTAGTCCACATGTGGCTCTAATCCCTTTCCGCATAAATCCCATCTAATTCTGTAACCTGAAAAAACCCCTAACAAAACTTTATTTTCCCTGTTATCTTTTTCTCGTCTTTCTTTGAGATTTTCAGCTGTACTGTCGCCGCATCAGAACCAGGAATTTCTGTTGATTTTCATCTGTCATATAACCACTTACACTGAACCAGATTGAGTTTGTTGCCTGAAGTGAATTACTCCATTCAAAACAGGAAAACTCAATATAATATTGAACTCATATAGTACAACTAGAATGAGGCGTGACTGATATTTTTAACCTACCAAGCAGAACCCTGAAGTATCTATGCATACCCTCATTTTAGGAACAATGGTACCAAAACCCTGGTGCGGATGTGTCCATCATATGATGTCGGATCAGGGATGTAAACGATGATTGGCGTGTTGTCGGGCAGGTCAGGGGAACATTTCGTCGAGGCTCGGTAGAACTTTAACCGGTCTTCTGTGAGAACATTTGACGTGTCCACCAGCTTAAGTTCTCCTCGGTCAGATTACACCGAGAGCAAACGGAACTCAAAATGTAAAAGGACGCAAACGGAAGAATCGTCCGATACAAACATTAATCCAAGGACTGGTCTGCTTCCCCGTTTATAAATATACGGTCCTCTTATTCAGATTTGGACTCTGCTCAGTGTCCGTTGGGGAACATCTGTTTTTTTCACGCGTCGGAGGTTCTTCAGACTTCGGCCTCCTGTCCGTCTTCACCCTGACTGCCATGTTGAGCTAACTCCTCAGGTTCAGTGCCTAACCTCTGCTGACCTCTGCCTGTCGGCAATGGATGACAGAGTCCGGCGGCCCCTTTTCCATGTGTGTGTATGTGTTTGTGTGCGTATCTGTGTGTGTTGGAGAGAGAGAGAGAGAGAGAGAGAGAGAGAGAGAGAGGAGAGAGCGGCGGGCGAGCGGACAGCCGTGCTGTAGGTACAGTATTGTGAAGGACTAGACATCAGTGTCGTCCAGGTCAGACAGGACCATCCATCCTCTAAGCCCCAGGGAGGAGAGAGGAGGAAGAGGAGAGAGAGAGTGGAAGAGAGGAGTGTGTGCCTGACGAAAGAGAGAGAGAGAGAGAGAGAGAGAGAGAGAGAGAGAGAGAGAGAGAGATGGAGGGGGAACTGATGTACTGTTTCTCTTAACTATGTCAAAGCCACTCCATTGTGCTCCCCCGTGCAACCGCCAGAAACCAATCTGTCATCGCTCCACTAGCCAGCAGACTAGAGGAGGGTTAGGCTGCTGGAAACACAAGTCTACCCCACGTGAAATGTAACTGCAATCTGAGCGCTCGGCTAGCCGGAGTGAAAAAAAAAATGATGTAAGATTTTCGAAGCCCGCTCTCCCACCGACTGTGAAATGGAAGCCGTGAGTACAGCTTTTGGGTCGGCGCGAGATAGGTTTCTCTCTCCTATCTCCCTCTCTCGGCGGAGAGGTGATTGACATGTTTGGTTGATGGAACTCAATCCGAGCCATGTGACTTTTGCATAGGCGTGAGGCGCTCGCTTAAACCCTCAGACACACGTCCCTGCCTGATATCACCCGCCGGAGGTGCCCTCCTTTTGTTTAAGGTTCTTCCCCCGCTGGCGTTGACGGTGTTCAGACGCCCGCAGTCACAAAGAGGCGGCTGAGCATCAGTCTTCAAGCTCGCTATTTTTCTCCCCCCCTCTTGTTTTGCCGCCACCTGTCACCTATAGAATCCAACATGGCCACCCCCTCCTGATGCCCCGAGCCCCGCTAAGCCTGCATACTGTTGAATGCTAGCGACTAATGCTATGTTCAAATGCCATTTTGGAGTCACTCCTTCTCCTCTCCTCGCAGGAATCCCACCCCCCCCTCTGCGCCATTTCCCCTGTAATCTCCCCACTCCTCTCTTTTATGGGGTGACTCACCCGCTGCTCCCGCCACTATTTCCCAGTCCTTCTTCTTAAAAGCAGCACCTCCACCATTTTAATCCCTTTGACCCCAAACCCTGTGTGTTTCCCTGTATCAACAGCTAGCTGAGATTACATCCTGCCTGCCTCCTCGCCGCTGTGTGCTTCAGTCACTGCGGCGGCGGCTGGCCAGAGCATGCTAGGGCTTTAGTCAGACGCCGCTGGGCGTAGCCGGTGCGGCTAGTTAGCTCTAACGAGGTCAGGGCCCGACAGAAGGTGTAAGAAGATGCAGGAGGGACAAAGTTAGAGCAGCAGGAGGAATGTTCCTCTGATATGAACTCAAGGCCGTAGTCTTTATTCTGCAGAGACCCAGTCACAGTAGTGAGGAAAAAAAAAAAGAATCTCTGTAACAGGCAGAAACCTGGAGCAGACCCTGATCCAAGGTGGGTGGAGCTCTGCCTTAGATGGTTCGTTGGGAGAGAGGGGGAGTAAAGCTGATACGTTCACTTTACAGCAAAAATCATGATTGTTTTCTGTGAAACATCCTTTTAACACTGCCAACAGTGTTTAAGGCACCTGCTGACATAAAACAGTGAATACATTTTCTGCTCGCTGTCCTCGCAAACTTGAAGTTCAGGACATTAAAGTCAACAAATCATTACACGGCAACGCCTTCTACCTCCTGTCTGGGTTCACCTGGCCTCAATACTGCATTTGGACTGAATAACTCGCCAATGGTGGGTTGATTAAAGTCGGGTTTCTCAGGACCTCCAACCACAGGTGAAAGAAACTGATGATTCATCTTTTCATCTCATTCCATGTAAACTTCATTTAAATATTTATCATTCCATCCATACGACAACCCTTGCTCAAAGTCACAGAAAGTAGAAAAACTTTTCATGGATCATTTTCAGGTTTTACACACCCGGAGATCGTAGTGCGTGGAAGAACTGGATTGATTTTGGGAAAGATTGGTTACATATTTCCACCACTAGGGGGAGAATTATTATTTTCCCCATCGTTGCTCCGATTTAGTCCAAATCTGGTGCACATGACTCGACTTGAAGAGATCTATCATTTATAAATCCTATTTTATTCTGATTGTTCATATTTATACTCTCTTTGTGGATTTTCTTTTTTTCTTTAAAAAAAAAAAAAAAATACTCTGGACATAACGTCACATTTAATTCGGGAAGTTCAATTAGGGGGGTTGCTTGTAAGACGCAGGAGACTGGCGACTTTCCGATGGATACACACGGCCTCTTTAATGCTGTGGAATGTTCTCCTGCTGCTGAAGAAGAACGTGAGGGTGATGAGGAGACGTTGTTTTTATTATCAGCGATGCTGTTTTCTGTTTCCTGTCCCGAGACTACAGCTGCTCTCCCTCCGGGTCAGGTGAGCTAATAAATAACACGAAGGGTCATGTGACCACACCCGGGACACGCAGAACAGTTCTGCCGAGTGGAACTGTGCCGCCATCAGTGGGAGCATCGAGCAGACTCACAGCGTGAGACCGCCACAGTAGAGGAACGGCTTTTCGGGAAAATTCAAGCAAGTTGGGGGTAAAATTAAGAACGGGTTCAGGAGGTGAGGGGAGTTATCTTGTAACAGGCTGTCAGGATCTTTTATTGCTTTTGCGTAGCTCGTCGGAGAAGTGAAGCAGCCGTCAGGGGGAGTGGGAGCCGGCGCTGTCGTTGTGTTCTGCTGCGGTGCGGCCCACGCCCCTCCTCTTTCATGTAGTGTTTGTGGTAATGAGTTAGAGCTTCAGTCGTGTGAGCTTATGTGATCGCTGCATAAAGAACTCCCATTTCTGCCTCTCTCTCTCTCTCTCTCTCTCTCTCTCTCTCTCTCTCTCTCTCTCTCTCTCTCTCTCTCTCTCTCAGTTTTTCCTGTGGGTCACATTAAATCAAACTTCCGACCCAGACTCGGGTTAAATTAAACCCTATCAGCATGTTGCCCTCTCATATCTCAGAACGGGCCTGTAAACGGTGATTAGTCAGTGTTTTGATTAAAACTCACACACACCTGCGACATTCTTACCCCGTCCCTCCTTCGGTGCGTAAACATACATTGAGACGTACATGGCGGCTCCTCTCTCGCTCCCTCGCCCCGCCTCGTCCCGTCCGGTCGGCTCGCCGGAGCTCTCGGCTGATTTAAGGACTCCTGAAAAACGGCAAGGTTGCAAGTGGAGACAAAAAGCAGAGACAAATCACGCCGCAGCCGTCTCAAGGATTCTGCTAAAACCCATTCAAGTGAAGGGAAAAGCAGGCGAACAGTGAGAAATATACACACACTCCATCCTGTCACACCGCTTTTGGCTTATCTTGAGTGACTGTCAAGGCTGGAAATATCAGGGAATGGACAGAAATATATAAAATTAATAAGCCGCTGGATGTTGTCGGGAGTTATGACGCTTCATAAATCCTGGTTTGATCATTGCGGACAAGGCTTAAACCCGCAGATTGCAAATGCGCACAGCAGTGTTTTGGACTGGATTTTATTCTGTTTGGGAGACAGAAGCCCTCAGCTTGGGCAAAAGTAAAGATTTATCATCTCTCTCCCCGCTCGCCTTCCCTTTTCCTCCATAAGTGACAAATATTAAAAAGAGGGCCTGAGGGAAGTTGGCAGCCATTACCACCTTTAATAGAAGGGCAGCGACGTCGCAAGGTGAAACCGGGGTCAGAGGCAGAGAGAAAGAAAAGCCGAGAAAAGGGGAGAAATTTTTACTAACTTATCAGTTGTTCTTCCTCCATCTGGGTCAGAGGTCGTAGAGCTTTTGTTTGTTTGTTTGTTTCCTATACCGAAAGGATGGATGCTATCTGTGCCGACATCCACGCAGGGCCACTCTGGTGAGCGCCGCAGGTAATATTTCATGTCAGGAATTAAGCAAGCTTTCCCACCGACTGTTTCCTACAGTTAGACGGCAACCGCATCCATCATCGTCCGCTGGGCCTCTTCGCAGCGTCGGCCTCGCCGCTGGAAACGTAACCGAGTACATGTACTTACTTAGTTACCGCATGTTGACGCGTGAGGTAGTTCCACTGGATGAAAGTGATCCACAACCGGATTTAAAACGGTTATTTCTCAACGTTTAATTGGCTAAAATGGAATTGACATGAATATTACGTCGGTTTTTTATTCCGCAACGACGGATTTATGTATCGCTTGAATAATTCCTTTTTAAAAACGTACGTGAAAACAATGACATTTGAACTCTGGGGGATGTCGGGATTGGCATTTCTCACGTTAATCAACATTTTTAATAATAATATCAAGGACGCCACACAAAACAGGCAGTAAAATTAAGCCTCCTGTAGCGACAATGAACAAAACCAGATGTAAATCAAAATAGTAGGAAGAAACAGATACAGATATACGGCGGGGTCAAAGGGTAAAGATCGGAACGAGGCGGCCAGTTTGAAGAAATTGCAACCGGCAAAGTTTCGTTTCATCTCTTGCCCTTATTTTTTTCAATATAATAGTACATAAAGTCTTTACATTTCAGAAACATTTAAAGCCTGAGAGGAAAATCAAAGAAATGAAATCAAAGCTTTATTCAACTACGAGGAATTTATTCATGATCTTCATGATCAAATGCGTGTTTTTTAGAACGAGTTAAAAAATCCTTGTCACCCATAACCTGACAAACCCATGGAATACATTTTTTATGGCAAGCAGTTGTGCGTTTTATATGAAGTGCTCTTATTCTGAAGGAGCAGAGCGGAGGTTGAGATTGGCCAGTGTGTTGGCGGTTTTCTGCTTTCATGAGAAAATGAGAGCAGCTCTCCTCGTGTTTCACTGCATCACCTGTGTGTTTTATTATTTTGTAGTTTCACAGAATGATTGTGTGTCATAAACCCTCGGCTACACACACACACACACACACACACACACACAAAAATAAACCCAAATATAAAAAAGTGGTCCAAATCCCTTCCAATCCTTGCTTTTGACCTTCAGGGCCTCTGGATAACTGTTAAGCTAACACGCTAACGGATAAAGCCAAGCGTTAGGAAGGCAGTTTGCAGTGAAACAATCTCTCCATGTCAAAAATGTATTCTGGTTGCTGATTGGTTAGGGAGGACGTCGTCCCTCGGAGCATCATTTCCTGTGTTTTGGCTGATGGCGGATCAACAAAAAACCAAAGAAGCATTAAGATGCATTAAATGAATCGATTAGGTCCCGCCTCCAGAGGAGAATAAACTGAGCCTGTCCTCCTCTGCTCTCCACTTCACACAGCCAGCCTCTCACCTTGCTGCCCTGTAGGCGTCGCTATGGAGCATAGTCTGCATTTCAGTTATGGATTTTTTCCAAAGAAGAATGTGAAGAGATACTGATATTTGATAATAGTTTACGTCAACCAGCTACTTTTTTTTAAACATTCTGATCTCCTCCTCTGGTTCAGATCCACTTATGGGTCTTATTTTTGATTTCAATCCACTTATGGGTCTGTTGCATCTGCTTTCCGCACGAAATATGGGCGACTGTCGGCTGTGAATTGCCCGTTGGTGTGAATGTGAATGGTCGTGTGTCCCCGTGATGAACTGGCGGCGTGTCCAGGGTTTACCGCGCCGCTCACAGAGTGTCAGCTGGGATAGGTTCCAACCCTCTGAGACACAGAACAGGATAAGCGCTTACAGAAAATGGATGGCTGGATGTTGGACGGCGCTTTGGTCAATGCTGTATTGTATTTTTAATCCTGCCGTACAAATACAACGACTTGGGTTAATGCATGAGTATGCTAATAACATACTATGGAGAAGGACGGTAAACCCACTATTGGATCATATTTCCACCCACAGGGAACGTTTTTCTGATAATATCCCTGCGGCAACATTTCAGTGCTGAATTCTTCGGGGTGGTTATTGGCGCTTAACTATGTCCAATACTTCCAGGGCCGCTTGTCTTTGTCTCCATCGCCGCGTGTGTGAACACGACAGTGGAGAAAGAGACTAATTAGAGCGCCGTGTCTAATCTCCGGGGCGTTACCTGTCAATAACAATGTTGTCGGCGAAGATGAAGTCTCTTTAAACGAAAGCCTCGGCAGGTTTGATGTGTAAAACACATGTCAGCGTGTTTCAGTCAGGACATCCCATAGTTGACAAGTTGACAAAACATCAAATCAAATCAGACTAATGACGCTCCGAATTAAGACTCGTCGTCCCCCGCCACGCCCCTCCCCCCTCCCCTCCTTCCTCTCTTTCGGGCGAGGTCATGCATTTGGAACAGAACTTCAATTAAATAAATTTATTCCACTTATTTCTTGTAACTGCTCCCGACGGTAATGAGGTGTTGGATATAAATATGTAAAAGACAATAAGCCGCGCCGTCTTTCTACTGGAGGTGCTTTTGAGTCAATTAGCGCGTTTCAGACACGGCGAGGACTATCTCCGTAGCTGCTCGATATGCGGCGTCTGACTTTTATACAGTTACATTATGTGAGGTCTGAGGATGCCATCTTGGGAGAGATATTCTCCGACACTTTTCCGTTGCATGTGCCTATGGCTCTGCGTATGAATTATTCAAAGGCTCCATCCACACAGAAGAGAGTGAAGCTCCACAGTAAACAGATTTTCTGCTCGCCGTCCTCGCAAATCTGAAGTGCAGGACATTGTAGGTGCCAAATCATTACACGGCACCCCCTCCTCCCTCCTGTCTGGGTTCACCTGGCCTCGGAAATACATTTGGACTGAATAATAGCTCGCCACCGGTGAGTTGATTAAAGCCGGGTTGCTCGGGATCTCCAACCACAGATGCCGGAAACTGATCATTCATCTTTTCCCTGTAATTCCACGTAAATTTTATTTAAATATTTATCATTCCAATTTTTTTTCTTCCTCTTTTTAACTCATCAAACATATTTGGCTCCGGAAACGGCGCCGATTCTGTAAGAAGGAACATTCGTGCACCCCTGCTCTTCCTCTCTGTTGATTATTGAACTATAATAGCAGATAACGGGCCCAGGGTTTGACTCTGGTTACGTATAATCACTTTAGTTCCTCGCCGGCTATTGTGCTGTGAAATAGGAAATATGAATATTACATGGGTTTTTAAATCCCTACAAAAAAAAAAAAAACCTTTTTTTTTTTTCAGAACAAGAAAATTGACATATCCGTTGCTTCACTGCGGCGCCCGTCTTTGGTTAATGGAGATTTCACATTATAGCACCATGAAATATGCTAAGCATTTAAGGAAAATTAACTTTTTAAATAGTCCATCAGTGTTGGAAAAAAGAAAGAACAGAGGAGGAGGAGGAGGAGGAGGATGAGGAGGAGGAGATTTGTTCCTGTCTCTTCTCTGCTTTGGGGATTTGCCCTGACCTTCAACTGGTGGTATCTTCCAGAGCAGATCTGTGGCGGTGACACATGTCATGTGTTGGAGAGGATTGAGGAGGGAAGCTGAGGAAGAGGGAGGGATCTTGGTTTGAAGCCCAGTCGGAGTCAGAGTCCACCCCCGTGTCAAAGGATGGGCATGTTTGGCCCAAAACACAGACTGCACCTCATCCACTAATCTCAGCAAAGAAACACCTTTGGGTGGCTGACGGCGGAGACGAGCGAGCGCACATTCCACGCTGTCGACGAACACGGGGAGAGGGTTCAAAGCTGCCCTTAAATTCTCGGGCAGTGTGGAGGGACGGCTATACGGAGGTGGGGTGGGGGGGAATGAGATCGAGAGAGCGAGAGAGAGAGAGAGAGAGAGAGAAGGGGAGGGAAGGAGGAAGTGTCTCCAGATTCTCCTCTTGTAAATCCGAGCGAGCTGAAGCAAAGCCAAGCCTCCCCTCTCTCCACCCCAGTCTGCTTCAACCCCTCCACCTTTTCTGCCGCGCCGCTTCTTCTCTCCCACTCAGTAGGAAAACACAAACTACAAAAGAGTAGACGCTCCGACATCTTAAACGCCCACCCCCTCTCCCTCTCTCTCCCTCTCTCTCCCTCTCTCTCTCCCTCTCTCTCTCTACCTCTCCCTCTCTCTGTCTCTCTCCCTCTCTCTCTCTACCTCTCCCTCTCTCTCTCTCCCTGTCTCTCTCCTTCTCTCTCTCTCTCTCCCTCTCCCTCCCTCTCTCTCTCCCTGTCTCTCTCCCTGTCTCTCTCTACCTCTCCCTGTCTCTCTCCCTCTCTCTCTCTCTCCCTCTCTCTCTACCTCTCTCTCTACCTCTCCCTCTCTCTCTCTCTCTCCCTCTCCCTCTCTCTCTCCCTCTCTCTCTCCCTCTCCCTCCCTCGCCCCGTCGCGTGAATCTCAGGTTGACTATCTTGTAGTTGAAAGCACGTTATCACCCGTGAATGAAGTTAACACAATAATCGACCGGCGGTGTCTCTTTGCGTCTGCGCGACGCTTGACTGAGCGCTCCCTTTTCACCCAGACAGATTGTATGAAGGCGGTGGAATAATTTGTTATCGACTCAACGGGGCTTTGTAATCGAGATCAAAAATCAACAACCCCCCCCCCACTACCACCACCACCACCAAAGATTCACATCTGCATCTTAGAACGACGGCTAATGCCACGGAGTTGACAACGATCACCATGTCGCCGCACCTTTTATCATCAAACGGCGGCGTTTTACCTTTTGTTGCGAGCTAATTGATAGGCTGAGACCTTGATGTCGGCGCGCGGCGCATCAAGCAGACGGCGTGACTTTCGGCGCGTCTGTAAATAAATAAATCATAAAGTTTGTTTTTCCTCCCGAGTCAAAAGGGACCTCTTCTTTTGTGTTTGTTTGTTTGTTTGTTTGTTTGTTTTTTTGGCGCCTTTGCATCGACGCGAGGCTAAAAAAACAAAAAAAAAACAACAACCCCGGAAGACCACAGCGTTTAGCAAAAGCTCCTAAACACGCGGCTCTGAAGCTAGATTTGAGCTTTGTCATCACGCTTGAAGAATTTCCTTTTAATGTACTGTAATGTGGAATTCAGCGGGGACGAGTTTAATTGAGTTTTACACAAACCAGTTGGGAGCAGCGCTGGAAGGTAGGTGATGTCGAGGTTTTTAATCTCTGGCTCCGGAGAGGCTTGTTGACGGAGTGGTTCTTTCTCTTTGTGGAGAAAAAAAGAGGGAGCCTAAGAAATGATACATCCGTGGATAAAACCAATTGGCAACCCTCAAAGGGACAGGAGGGGGGTTATGTGTGGGGGGTGGTGGTGGGGGGGGGGGGGGGGGGGGGGGTGATAAGGCAAATCCAGCACTTGTAGAGAAATAAAAGAATCCAACTGTTCATTAAAACGGGAAACAAAACAGGCGATTGAGAAGGAAGGCAGACTGCTCAGTGGAGGAGGGAGTCAAACACACAAACAGAGCCAGAGATATCAGAGGAAAGGATTGGAAAATAATCAAGGATTTGTGAGGAGAATTAATCAGGGAGATAGACACAAATAAGCATTTCTTTTTTTTTTCTTCCTCGCGCCGTGCAAAATTAGGAGGGATGGACTACAATTATCAAACAGGTTCGCATGGCATCAGCTACATAGACCCCTAATTATAAAGGATAACCCAGATATGAAGGTCGCCGCCTTCTTTCTTTTACGCCCTCTGCCTGTGAGGCCTTTGTGCTCGCCGTAAACCAGATCTGCTCTGGATAGAGAATATTCACACTTTAATAAAGTCTCTCGTTCTCTGCCAGCGGCCTACGTTCTGTATCAGCCGGCCATCCATTCAGAAGAGGAATGATTTTAACATAAAGGCTGTTTTCGACCGGCGGAACACTTTTTCAGCGCAGATTCCGTCTGAGATGAAGGAGTCAGATGAAGAGGATCAGATAGGGATGGTCGCCATGATTATTGCTCTACGCTGTTCAGACGGGGCAACAACACGGCTTTGTTGTCACTGCTGGAAACTCCAGTATTTCATTGAAATTGGCGCCAAAATTGACCTTAGTTTGACCTTTCTGTTGTTGAGTTTAGATTCAAAGCCATCTCTATGCAGGACAGGCGGATGTTTGAGTGTGACGTCGCTTTTTGACTGTTTTTAATATCACCGAAAAAGTTGGGGGTGTTATGGAATCGTCATCGCCGGCACCGCCGCCGCCACCGCCGCAGATTCTTCGTTGTTACACAACTACACAAAAAGAATTTCATGGATCATTTTTACATTTTGGATTCATGTAGACCCTTGTACAAGGAAGAACTGGAGTGATTCTGGCAAAGATTTATTCTAGATTTTCCAACAGAATGGGGAGCTTTATCTGCAAAAGTTTTCAACCGTAATTTTTCAACCGTTGGTCTGAATTATTCCTTATTTGGTGCATATGAATCAAATCTATCTAATCTAATCTATCTAATATAATATAATATAATATAATATAATATAATATAATATAATATAATCTATCTAATATAATATAATCTATCTAATCAAATCTATCTAATCTAATCTATCTCATATAATATAATATAATCTAATATAATATAATATAATATAATCTATCTAATATAATATAATCTATCTCATATAATATAATATAATATAATATAATATAATATATCTAATATAATATAATATAATATATCTAATCTATCTAATCAAATCTATCTAATCTAATCTAATCTATCTCATATAATATAATATAATATAATCTATCTAATACAATATAATATAATATAATATAATCTATCTAATATAATCTAATCTATCTATCTTGTAGATATTATATTTTACTCTAGTAGTTAACATTTCAGTCACTAGGGGGAGCTTCCTTCAGGAGAAACACTGTTTTCTGTAACTAAGTCAAACACGATTCCATGGATCATTTTCATTGACCGTAATGTGAGGAAGAACTGGATTGATTGAGATCGGTTGTAGAAGCATTTGTTCAGTTTTGCGGGGAGATCTATCTCGTTCTCATGATGTTTCACATATTAGTTCATATTTGGATCATTTTCAAACTTTATACGCCCGTAGACTTTAGGAAGAGGAAGAACAGGTTTGATTTTGGGAAAGGTAGGCTGTACAGTTCTGACACCAGGGGGAGCTTTACCTCAAAGGTATTTGGGCCGTACCATCTCAACCGTTGGTTTAATTTAGTCCAAAGATCCGTCTTTTTTTTTTTATATCCTTTTAATCTAATAGTTCATATTTTATTCACTTGGGGGAGCTTTTTCTACTGTGTGACTAACTTTGCGTTTAAAGTGAGGGATCCAAGGAGGATGAAGGCAATGGAATCCTCGGCTCCGCTGAGACATTCCATAGTTGTTGTTTTTCTGTGAAAGAGAGCAATTCATCAACGCATCAATAAAAAAACGGAGCAGATTATTATTGTCTTTGCTTACCGACGGTCCCACCATCGTAAATAATGGCCCCGCCGCTGCGGCTGCCTGCATTAATTATAATTAGAATGCTGATAATGTGTATGCTCTTTTATTACCGGAGCTGAATCAATTTTACAGTCTTATTCAGACCCACAAGGTCACGCAAAGTTGCCAGAGTGAGGGATGGCTTCTTGTAAAGCTTTTCAGCGACCGGCGCCGAGGGGAAAGAGACTCCAACGAAGGCCGCGTTCCCGCTTACGAGCCTCTTTGTTCAATTAGGACTTTTAGATCAGATCGGACTTGGTTGCCATGACGGTTCTCATAACAACTTGAGATCTGTGTCTAAGGCTAATGTGAAACATCAGGGTGAGCTCAATAGTGAGAGGCCGTCCCCCAATCAGAAGTTAGGCAGGTTGAACCCAGTTCAGTCCAGCTGCAAACACTGACGGTGTTCGTCGTCCACATACTGGAGGGTTGGGGGTTTGACCCCCAGCACCTGCAGTCGTGTTCAAGTGTCAATGAGCAAAATACTGAGTCTCATTTTGCTCCCGATGGCTGCTCCATTGGGTTCTGAATGATTATCGCTCTTGGTTAGCAGGTGGCGTCTTGCATGAAAGCCTCTGGCACCAACGAATGAATGCGTGAGTGAGTGAAGGGGTGAATCCTGGTTTTTGTTGTGAGGCGTTTGATTGGTCGTTCAGGCTAGTCCAGCTACTATTTTACGATTTATCTCTCCTCTACAGTCAATTTATTTCCCCATGCTGCCCACAGTGGCTCATACCGCTGATACCGGCTTTTACCTGGAGATAAAAGCTATGGGGAAATATTTCTTTGGGACATTTATTCATTTAATATCTAAGACTCTAAATTTACAAAGAAATGACAAATTGTTTGATCAAGCAGGTTTTTAAACAGTTTTAAAAAAAAATCGGATATATAAAATTAGGTCATGATGAATGATGGTACAAATGATTTTGTATTTTGTGAAAACAAATTTAATTAGATTAGCTCAAGTTTGTTTTTAGAACACTCTGACTTTTTTTTGGTTGTATCAAGTGACATCATTCTGTTCAGTAAGTCCTCACAGGCTTTAAAATGCCAAAATATATCCTACTTATCAACTAGGACGTTCACGATAGCTATGAGTAACTGCTCCTCCTTGGTGGCCACTGTGTCCGGTGGTTCTCCCCAGGGTTCTATCCTTGGCCCCTTACTCTTTACCATGGCATTAAAGGGTGAAATGTGTTCACTGCAGTCTAATAATGTAAACGTGACCCGGTGAACATCTCTGGGGCTGAGGGGAACTGCCTCTTAGGGTGATTTTTCTTCGTGGTGACACCCCTATGAATGATCTGGCATATTGTCCATTGTGAATTTATAAAACAATTGCAGCCCCGGAGAAAGACAGAGGATTCATAATAATGCTCTTATTATTTTTTCCGTCTGCACCATGTTGCCATCATAACCCCAGAGAAACCATTCTGGCATGCGTGGTATCGTCAGAGTGGCGCCCAACTATAAACGCACATCAGAGATTATTAAGAGGTACTGGCATCGTATTTTTCGCCACGACGGGTCTTGGTGGGTTCGGGTTCCATTTGTTGACAGTTCCCAGAAGAGAGCTAACGTTTTAGCCAAGTGTTGAATCTCAACTTAGTCTGAATTCATAAGGCACCCCACTGTCTCGTTCCTCTGTTTCCTCCTCGCTCCTGATTCGGACCGTCAGATGGCCTGACAACAAATGGAAGCCATCGGCCAATCAGCCTTCATAGCTAGCTTCATAGCTCGCCGCGTCGCTTTAAAGTCTGCATTTAGCAGGGCTTGGCAGGGTTCGAACCCACAAACCATGCCACAGCTCTTAAAACAAAAAACAAATCTGCATATCTGTTTGTCCTATTTTCACGTTTGAAATGAATCATGTTGGAGTTGGAGTTGTCACCGATAAAAGCGGCCCCCTCCAAGACCCTCGTAGGGTGTTCCCCCCCCCCCAATATGTCTTGTCAGTGAGTCACCTGTTAGAACAAATAAGCTCATAATCTTTACAATAAACATGATCATCCTAATTAATGTTGTGCGTACACAGGGATTTGTCCAATTAGAGACGCGTATTTCTATCTATAGGATGTCGGCGTTCCTAAAGAGCCGCGCGGATGAGAGGCTATTTAAAGCGACGACACAATAGTATATAAATCTGCATTTTATGAATACTCTGCTATCCGCCAGTGATATTTCATTTTCTGGTGCTTGTTGTTAATAATTGGGTGTGCATTTCCTTTCTGGGCTAAGTTGTGGATTTTATTTTTATTTTTGCCTGGGAATGTTAAAATGACCCCCCCCCCCCTCCATCTGAATGTATGCATATGTCATGAAATTATACATTCCATCAGCCCTCATTGAACCGGGCATTGACTCGGCGCCGCAGACCCGGGCTCCGGCAGTGAATCTTGATTATGGATTCTGTGATATTGTAAATGACTTGAGATTCCTCTGAATGTTTCGGATTAATCGGTTTGTGCAGATGTGGTTCCCTCTTTCTTTTCTTTTTTTTTTTGGCGGGCGCCATCTTGAACAGTTGCTCATTTCCATTCCGCCATCACATTCTGCATACAGAGCAGATTTCCCGATAGGTAATCCTTGTAAGGTTTTTGGAAGACAGGTTATTAGAGGATTGAGGAGTGTGAGTGTGAGTGTGTGAGTGTGTGTGTGTGTGTGTGTGTGAGTGTGTGTCTGCACAGAGGGATATTATGTATATTTTTTAAGTTGGTGACAATGAGCTGTGTCTCACGGCGGCAGACATGGTAACTGTCTCCTTTCACTTCTCACCCAACAACATCCCACCCCCTTCAAAATGAGCACACTCCAGACGCCCCAACACACACACACACACACACACACACGTGTACACTAACCCCACCTGCTCCCCCTTTCTCCCTCTCCACCGTTGCCACCCAGAATTCTTTGAAACGCCTGAGGCTAAAAAGCTGGTTACTCTCCTCTGGCTTGCAGCTCCAGCTTATTCCTGAATAGCATAGCAGGTCCGCCATCCGCCATCCTGCAAACCCAACCCCCTCCACCGCCATCACCACCCGACTCTGTCTTAAACCTGGCTCTACCTGTCACCTGTCAGACGCACCCCACCTTTAAGTGGCCAGTTATTTTCCATTGGTTTAAGATGTCTTTCATATCATGGCTCATTAAAGCGCAGCACAGCAGGCAGCATATTTACATAGGCTACTGGGGAGGTTTTAATTTGCGTCGGTACGGAGCATGACCGGAACTGAAGAGTGCAGCTCCAAAATGACTTTTTCACACGACACCCCCTCCTCTCCAGCCGACGCCACCCTCCCATCCCTCATCCATTCCCATATGGAAACATGGAGCCCGGCGTAATTGCTTGAACGGGGCACAAAGACGGAGACAGAACCGTCACGGAAGGGGAATGAGGTTTCTCCCAAGCGACGGACCGGGAGGCCAATCAAAGCCAGCAATGAGCCGTTTGTGGTTGTGACGGTTCTACTGAATATACACCATTAGGTTCTTCGCAGAGTCCCGACCCTTTCAGCGCAACTTGGTCATCACGACCCAGTCCGGAATCGATCCCATTTTACCGTCCCCGCCATCTGCAGCCTGCCTTTCATCGCTGTGATGGTTCTGTTTATGTTCATTCGGTTAATTAGAGGATATTTCTGCATTCAGATTGTTACGGAGGTCATGGCAGCGGAGCGTAAGGCGTCTGCCTCAGTTTCCTCCAACTCTGGTTGTAATGTGACTTCCTTTTCCAGCAAGACAAGAAGAAGAGGGGCCCCCTCTGCTCTGTCTATGACACGACCAGACAGTCAAGTTTGCAATTCTATGGCACATATAGCAGAAAAATAACATAATTCCCGCTCAGACAAGATTTCAGCAAAGATCCCCCCCCCCAAAACAGGAGACGTCTCCCAGTTTGCAGCAGAGACCCCCCGAACAGACGGAGAAACCATTATCAGTCTCCGCTTCAAGATTGCATTCAATGAGAAGACAAGGAGGCATGGAGGCTAATGTTGCCTCCAGATACTTCGTGTCACTCCCAAACACACAAGGAGCGCGAGGAGGATTCAGCGTTTGCAGAGTGCGCTCCTCAAACATTTACTCTCCGCCCACATCTCTCCGCGGACCCGGCGCTACAAACTGGCTCCTGCAGATGCTCTCCAAACAGCAGGCTGTTCATCACGCGTTGTCATAGAATCATTCCCGAGCTTCCACAGGAGGTGGCCCCTCACCCCCCCACCCCCCCGGCCCCCCTTCTCCCATCGTCCACCGATGCTCCTGCCGGCCCTACGTCCCAGCTCAGCGCTCTGATATCAATCAACAGCAATGAGGCTGGCCTCCTCCTCAGCATCCCCGACGACGCCGCAACCCAACAAAGATGGCTGGGATGCCATGCAGGACGGACGGACGGAGAGACAGGCAGGCAGGCGGACAGACAAACGCGGGGTCACGTGATTTCAGTGTAATTTTGGAAAGCATATTGTCTAATTCTGCCATCTGTCCGGGAGGGAAGGATGGCAGCGTGAAGCTCATTTGCCGTCTGCTCGCTTTACTGCGGTGATACAGAACAAGTTTTTGGAGCAGGATGCCGGCCCACTTGTGCAACTCACTGGAGCTTAGAGGCATGTCGATGCAAGCAGCAAGTCCCCCCCCCCCACCCAACAACACACTCAATCATGGGCTACTGTGTGTCTGACACCCACAAACACACCTTAGAAGGGAACCTCAGGCGCCACTGCTTGAGCTTCAATCGCAAACTCCAAGTTTGTGAGGGAGCGTCTCCCGCTCCCAAACGTCTCCCCCAACAACAGACCAACATGAATGTGGTCCAGTTTGCAGCGAGCGGTCACACAGACCCTCACACACACACACACACACACACACATGCATCACTGTCACACATTGTGGATCACGTCTGGTTCAGCTGCTCCTTGGCTCTGACATTAATACAGAGCAGATTGGTGGAGATCTGCAGCCCTTGTTGTTTGATCTTTCTTCCTCTTGCCACATTTCCTGGCACCGCCCCCCTGCCACACCGCGTGGCGCAGGCAGGACTGGCATGGCCTCAACATGCATGCCAGGTTTGTTCTCTGTCTTCTCTTCTTCCAACTTACTCCCTTATGCCCGCTCCATGGATTCAGTGCTGCAAGATTACAAGAGCTCCCCTACCCCCAGCGACAGCCCGGATTCAAGGGATCTTCAATCCACCAGTTTGTCTTCTTCAGAGAGGAGACACCTCGGCCCGCCATGTGTCCCTCACGTCCGTCTTCACGCGATAACTGGCCTCGTTTTCTTTTCCAACTTCAGCCGAAAGAGTCTCCTCTGAAAATCTCCTTTAAGAGTGAATTCTTCCTCCAAATATTAGAAGTATTAAGCCGTAAGGCCGCGACTAAACATTCGATAGAGACCCGGCTCCACCTGAGAACAAAAGACATTCCGCCTCAGCCAACAGTGGCCACAGACTCGACTTGAACAAACACTGTATTCTCTTATCTGGACCCCATCCCCTCCCGTTTCCTATTTACTCAGCGCTGTCATTTGGCCCATAATGCCTTGAGTCTCAATAGAGAAACTGTTTAAAATGTCACAATCGAATGTATGAATTAAAAGCAAATACATCTTAAAGGTAAAAGGCGGCATCAGCGCCTCTTGTATAATCTAAAAGTATTTGTTCAAGGAATAATGTCACACAATGGTGTCTGTTCTCCGCCATCCCTCCTGAGGTTGCGAGCAGGGTGGGCTGGGAAAGAAGCTCATTTGGTAATAACGCCGCCCGACGATGTCGGAACCCAATTTGCACGCTCTATCTGCCATTTTACAACAATCCGCCTTCTCTTTTATGACTCGGCATCAGATCTCAGCCTTATCTCTCCTCTTCTTCTTCTTCTTCTTCTTCTTTTTTGTCTTAACCACTTAATTTGTAACTAATGGCCCACGCCCGATCTTTATCCTTTCTAATTTATTCCAAGTTTTAGATGAAGGGCCGGATAAGGTACAAGAGACAATAAGTTGAAAAAGCCAGTGTGACGCCTCAGTTAATGAGGCACGTCGTCTTTTTTTTTTTTTTGCGCCGCCGGGGTCAAAAGCAGAACGCATGCTGATTGAGAGGGAAGGAAGGAAAAGTGAGATGGCAATCCTGCAAAGGAGAGCGTAGAGAGGGAGGATGGAGCAGGGATTTCTTCTTCTGTGGAAATCAGCTTTTGAAGATGATAGATCATCAGAGCTTTGTAAAAGAAGCTCCGTTAGCACCCGGAGACGAGGGTTAGCCGAGGCCTTCATGGGAAACACCGGCTCTGCAAGGATGCTGAGGATTTCTCCGCTCACCTCGCTGCACTAATTTGACTTTTTGTGACATTTGTTTTTTCACAGCATAGCTATCGTTTTGTCTGTCTGCTCGTTTTTGTTTTAATTGTAAGACGACAGAGCATAAACATGTATAAACACGTTTTTCTACATTCATAAACAACCAGACAAAAAAGATATGTTGATGGCTTTCTGTGTGTGTGTGTGTGTGTGTGTGTGTGTGTATATGTGTGTGTGTGTGTTTATTTAATCTGTGAATGGAAAAAACAGAACTATTTTGTATAAGCAAACCGATAACAAAATAAACATGTAATAACACTGTAATAAAGTAATAATGCCTGTGTAATAACCAGAGAATAATCTCCATAATGACAATACTCTTCATAATAATATCAATAACAACAATAATTATAAGAATAATGGAAATGTATAGGATAGTAAGGTTCGGGGGGCTGTGAGGAAGCACCAGATCAATCCAGTGGGAGTGGGCTGGAGACGTGGCTTTGACTACTGAGAATGTTTACAGTTTGAATTTTCTGCATCACCATGGCAACAGTTCATACTAATCCCGGAGTGAGGTCTGTTATTGAAGCACATCTTGTAAGCTGTGTTCTCTTTCTTTGACAAAAATTGTACAAGAATTCCTGTAATTGTGCAAAATGCATCTTTTCTCTAAATATGTCATTGTTACGACTTCTATCTTTGCGTTTCCGTGGAAACCGCCTGGAGCTGGCCTAAAAAGAAAGTTAATTTCATATACTTACTTTTATAATCACAGGTTCGATTTGTTTTTCTGACTGTCTGCTGAAAGTCAAAGAGCTTCTAATCATGCAAAAACACTCGGTTCTGTTTTCGGGGTGTTCCACAGGGATGCAGCGTCTAATGATGACTCTGGCTATTTGTTGGCGAAGAGGTGATTTTTGTTCAATAACGTTTGTAGTGGTTTTCAACTTTAATAGAAAAAAACACATTTAGAGCATTTGCGGATAATTGTTTGGAGCCATTAGGCGTGAGCTTCTTCTTTTTTAATACCAGACGCGTTGAAGCCTGGATATTTAAAATGACAGATTTTAAATGAAGTGGGTCCAATGATACATAACTAATGACGAGCGTTGGGGCGGCTGGGCTTCTCCTGCCTCTCTCCATCCACAGACAAATAAAAGCTGCTCTCGGGAGAGAGCGCGGCGTCTCCTAATGTGGTCTGCCTCTCAGGCCTCCCGGGCAACATATGGAGCCCTCCAACGTTAGCGCTCGACTTCCCGGCGGCTGTTGTGAAAACCGCTACGCTAACTGCGGCCCTCAGAGAGCTAATTAGAAACCCTTGTGCATAAACCTTGCTTGGAAGTTGCTTTGGGCTGCAACAGCCCCGACCGAGGCGCTATCTGTGCTGCCTGCGAGATAATAAACAACATTTGCATATAATGTCAACGTTCGGAATCCTTCAGCGATGGCCTAGACGCTCCGGGGGGAGGGGGGGAGGAGTGCGTTTGAAACGCGTCGATCATAAAAGTTTGGGTCTGATCACTTACAGTCTTTTGTCTGGGAGAGATGTTTGGATTCGCCGCCTTTCCATTAGGATTCTGTCTGCCTAAATCCGCGCTAATTATCACTCCCACCCTCCAGTGGTTTAAACTTGTGATTTGCAACAGATAAAGAGCCTGACAGAAGGGATCCCAACAATACGTGTTTAGCTGCAGAGTAATTAAGCTGTATTAGGCTTCATTCATACCTGCCAGAGTGTGAGACTGCGCTGTTACACAGTGACGCTTTCAATTAATGAATACGTCTAAAGCGCCGCACATCTGGGATCACGAGACCCCGCTGTATTTAACGTGCGCTGTAAGCCAACACAATTACACAGACCTAACATAGTAATTGCCGCACAGCGGCTCTTTCAACGGGCGGAAACGGAACCACCTCGACGGAAAAAGTCAGAATATAGGAGAGAGAAAAAAAATTCAACGGAGAAGAAAGAAAAAAAAAAGGCACGACCTTTTCGCCAAACTGTAAATCAGGCGTCACTTTTAAGAGGCGGGAAAAAATAAATAATGTGTGAAAGTGCGGTGGTTTCGGTGATTTAGGGGGAGCTTTTGAGAAGCGTATTACTAGAGGTGACAGCTTGAGGGAGATAGGCAGGTTGTGTTAAGAGGGAAGGATAAGAGGCTATGACATTATGTCTGCAGGGTTAAGGTGTCAGAGTCAAAGCGTGAACCACTATTACTGGATCAATACTCCTCAGTTTTGCACTTATCTCTGGCCTGATGGTTAGCAGCAGATTTCTCTGGATATACACAGGCACTAAATGCCACTACTGAGAGGAAGTACTTCATTTTCTTAACTGTTTTTCAAAAGGAAATGTGAAATATTTCCCGCTTTTTCACTGGATGCAGTGGAAAAACTGTTAATTCCAAGTTTCGTCTTCATCTTGTGCTTAAGGTTCGCTCAAGTACCGCTGCCGAAATGTGTTCTTAAAGAAAGCCAAGTCCATCCTTTATGCTTCAGCTGTAAAAAACAAAAAAGGAAAAGCAAATATTGTCACAGCCAGAGAAAAGGAGGAGAGAGTGCACCTTCAAGTCTTTCATTAAAGTTCTGACGCTCCCCAGTTAATCCTTGCTGTACGTAGAACAAAAACCCCAACATTCAACTACTTCAAAAAAAAAACAACAAGCAGAGAAAGAGAGAGAGATAGAGAGGGGAAGAGGATAGAGGGAGAGAGAAAGGGTTAGTGATGGGGCAGGGAGGGGGGGGGTGGGGGTGGGGGGTGGCCTGATCGCTACATATTCATATTCCTATGCAGGCGTTATCACTTAAAAGGCTTTCTAATTACAACAACAAGACAAAAACTCCTTGGATTCCTTCCAGACCAGCTAAATGATAAAATAAGCTCGCACTCTCTCTCCTTCTTAATCTCTGCAAAGCACCTTGGAGCCTCATCTCCCAAATACAGGCCAATGAATGTGAAAATGCCATTTAGAGATGCAGGTGTGACATTTGATAAGAAACTTCTGGATTAAATATGTTCTGCTAATGAGGAGCCCGGCTACCCCATCAGGGCAAACTATTGGTGGGATTGTGCGAGCGCTGATAACGCTCCGCACGCAAAAACATCCAAATTCATTATTAATAAACAGCCGCGGCCTCTCTATCACACAGAAAGTCTGGATCCTTCAGCAGGAAGAGACGGGGACGCCGCGTCTCATTAGGAGAGGCTAAGGAAGAGAAGGGGGGAGGCTTCATATTTAGATGTTGTTTTGGAGTGGGGGGGGGGTGGGGGGTGTGCACATTTCAAAGGGCGCATTGAATGCTGGAACAAAAGTGTGTAAAGTTTCAGGGGATCTGGCACAGCCAGTGTAATTCTCTGACTCTGACAGAGGAGAGGGGGAAGCAGGCTAAGCCAGTGGTGCAGCAGACTGGGAAGTCCCCGGCCCCAGCTTGACATTTAGAACGATTTGGAGAAGATTAAAGCCGTATTACTGCTGTAGTCCGTAATGTGGCTCTGTAATGAGGTGCGGGTGCATTAGCGTCCCGTGAAAGTTAGCGCCCGCTCGGATCTTTAAGGGAAAAAGCCGCGGCGTGAGCGCGGTTTCAGAGAGAACACCGTGGTCATCTCCAGCGACGGAGAGGGACCCCAGGGGCCTGCCGGTGGAAGCCACTGTAGATGACTTGTCAGTCTAAACCAGCTTAGTTCAGCCAGCCAGGAAAGTGTCTAAGTGACAGGCAGCACTTTGTTATTCGGACCAGTAACTGGAGCGCCGTGTCTGCAGCCCGGAAATATTTCACATTCAAGTAGAAATTACAAATGGAATGTTATTTCAGGCCCTGTGCATCTTTTTTTTTTCTCAAACTCAAAGGATAAAAACAGTTTGTGGAATTCTGCCAGCTCTGTCGTTATTTTTGGCCTGGTGTTTTTTTTTTCTTTTTCGTTTTTTTCCTGCTGTACACAGTTAGAAAAAAAAAAGAAAAAAAAAGAAAAGAAAAGAAAAGGGAGGGACGGCGGTGCCAATTCTAAATCCAGCCACGCTTCTTCAAAAAAGAAGAAGAATATTCAAAAAGGCGTCGATGCGTGTGTTATCTGCACTAAATAAAAACACAGGTAACTCCGCGCGTTAGCGTGTGCAAATGAAGGTGAGGTGTCGTCGGTCCGTCTGAACGGAGTCTTTATGATGTTAATTGCTTGTTAGCGTAATTTTCCGGCCGCCGCTATCAAGCGTGAGAAGTTCAGAGACCTGCTGTTAACCGAGAGTCGGCGCCGTGGCAGCGTTTCAAGAGCTCCCAAACAGGACGGCCGGCGATAACGAACAGGTGATGGGGCCCGATGCCCATGGCGGCAGGATATTGCAAAGACAATTGAATTGGTGGGGGAGAAATGAATCTTCTGGACAGCATATCAAATGTTAAAACAACACACATTGCACGCAATTTGCTTATGTAGGAGGGTGATAAAGTGTGCTTATTTAAAAGATAAACAAAGGGGGGTCCGGTGCGGTAAATTGCGCGCGTGTGTTTATTCCCTATGAGTAACGCCAGAGGTTTATGGTCCCAGACACGGGCGTCGGTACTTTATGGCTCCTCTGTTTGTGTGATAGCAGTATTTATGACATTGGGATTTATGCGCTGGTGCATTCACTCCTGCTGGTGGTCTGTGTTTAAATGCACTTCAGTTGATTTGGTGCTTGAGAGCAGGTTGGTTTAAGCAAGAGGTCAGCTTCATCACCAGCGTCATCATCGTCGCCTCTGAGCTTCAAGCAAGAGTCCGGCTTCCCAAGGTTAGATCTCAAAGTCCAAGACGTCTCCTCCTCGCCTCTCCTCGCCTCTCCTCGCCTCTCCTCGCCTCTCCTCGCCTCTCCTCGCCTCTCCTCGCCTCTCCTCGCCCCTACTCTCCTCCGCTCCGGCATTTCCTCCGTCCTCCGCTCTCCCCTTGCTGCTCGTGCCCCGTTTAGATTTAAACAGCAAACATAAAATGTGTCAGATAACCTACGAGCAGCTTTGGAGAGACTTGACTCCCAACATTATTTTAAAGACCGGATCTGAGAGCTCCGGCGCGGCGGTTCGGGAGCGATTATCTGTTGTGATCCCTCTCCATTGCAACCAAAAGTCATTCATCTGCCGATCCTCCGCCCACCCGGCCCCCACCCACCCTTGCAAACACATGCAGCCGATGCAAAAGGCAGACCCCTAATCATGTCGACACCGTGTGTCAGCGGCGTGGATGAGCGCGGCCTTGAGATGAGAGCGGCTCTGTAAACATGGGCAGGCAGAAGGGAGCTTCCCTCTTCCCCCCCACGCCGCTCCGAATAAGCAAAGGGAAGATTTAGGGATTTTGCCGGGACCCAACTTTGGAGTACGGGCTCAGGGTCTTTTTGGTTTTCCGGGGTGCCGCCTATGGGATATTGTTCTTAGCTTATGAAGTGCCGCCCGCCCTGTTATAAGCTGTGTCTCTTTTGTCAATAGTATTACAGTTCCGGAGCCGAGTCCCGCCCCCCCTCCTCTTTTAACTCTTGACTATCCGCTGCGTCCTGCATTTGTCTACATATTCTGTCGTTGACCTTTGCTGTTGACCTCTAACACCCAGATAAAGCAGCAGAGTCGTTAGGAGGGACTCTTATAACGCCGCTGCCCTGACCTCTACACGCATTGAACTTTTTTTTCCCGTACCCCCCAGCCCTGTCGATGACGGACCAGTAAATCTAGTCTGCGTCAACTGTGCATTCCGTAAACAGCCTAATACAATAGGCTGCATAGACTGGGATGTATATTAACAACAGTCAGCCGCGCTCTCTCTCCGCCGTCAGGATTCTATTATGGATCGCCGCCCCCCCCCCCGCCCCCTTGTTTTGATACAGCGGTAATTTAAAGACCGATCTTAATTGACTTATTTTTTTTTCTCCACGTGTCTGTCGGAGCTTGTGCATGCGCCGCACTAAGAGTCTTGTTTCTTTATTGGGCCACACACAATGTACCGAGTTCAATTTTACCATTCATAATGAATGCAGCCTCGCCATTCAAATGCAGCCATAAGCACACAGCCGATAAGAATTTAATTAAATGTAGATTAAAACCAAACAGGAAAACACACTGGCTGATAATTTTTTTATCACGTCCCCTGGTCATATTTTTTTCCCCCCCTCATACTTTCGACTTGTTCTTCCTTGGGCTACATCTTTTCAGCTTGCCAAAAGTGGCAAAAAAAAAAAAAAACACCTCACACATCTCACTGTGGCGCCGCGAGATTGTGTAAAATGCAAAGCGAGGGGCGGTCACACGATTAATCAGAATCCTCGTGTCTGGGGAGGATGGAGGCTGGCGGAGGATTTTGAGGAAGGAGGGGGGTGGTTAGTTGGGGGGGGGGGCTACAGGGGTCCAACGAAGGAATTAGCTGCTTCACCCCCAAATTTGCCTCGTATTCCAAAGGACAATCTCGGCACTGTAGGCGAGGGGAAACGTATCTCGCTCTCTGCAGCAACAATTAAATATTTCCCACAATGCTGAATAAATGTCACCTTCAGTATCAAATTGTCCATACTTGCTAAACATGCTGTTACACCCAGTGCCTGGAAAACACGCCCGAGCAGAGACTAGCCACGATTCCAGATGTGGACCAAAGCCTCAGCTAGCATGCTGCAGCACGCGAGCAGGAGTCGCTTCACCGCCGGCGCTAATAGCGAGCCGAACCCAAACCAGCGAGGAAGAGGCGACGGCAGCCTCGTCAGGGATTTCCCACTGTTGAGACACCACAGCCTGGATGCTCAATTATATATTAAACACGCTTTAAGAATAAAAGGTTTCCTCGTTGTGAGGATTAGGTGTTCTAATTATTATGAAAACTGAGAGAGAGGCCCTTCTTTAAAAATAAAGAAGAAGAAAAAAGAGAGTGAAGAGAATTCAGCCCAGTTCAGGTTGTTTCAAAGGAAAACGTCTCGCCATCTGTTGAGCAAATCATGAAAGATGTCGGACAGCTGCCGGCGGAGACGTCCACCTGAATGACATGAAAGACAAGTTCTGCTCTTCAGATGAGACTTTTTTAATCAGAACTCATTTTCTGCACATGTGCACCGGTTCTTAACCCCTGAACGTCCTCACCAGGAAAAAAAGAGAAAAATATGGAAAGTGTATTTATGTGCTTCTTTTATTTCTTTGGGACATTTATTCATTTAGTATCTAAGACAATCCTAATTAACCATAAAATGACAAATCGTTTGGTCACGCAGAAAAATGTCACGGTGAAATTTTGTGCTTCTTGGAAAACCGTCCATTTCATTATATTGGCTCAACATTTTGGTTGATCGTCTTTTTAGAGAACCTTTTGACCATTATTAGACTTTTTTGGTTGTATGAACTTATATTAACATGTCAAAGAAAGTCCTACTTACCGACCAGGATTTTCTCTGTAGACATGATTCATGCCCCCTCCTCGGTGTCCCACAGGGCTCTGTCCTTGGCCCCTTACTCTTACTCGCATATACATTCTGCTACTGGGTCACATTATAAACCGTTCCACTCAAATTCACGAAAAGGAGTGACTCAACAGGATCTAAACCAAACAGTTGAGCAGGGCATTAAAGGGTTAAATGGCGCCGAGATCCAGTGCAAATTATGAATTGAAATGATTTTGTTCCACAGCATGAGCAGAAAGGTTGGAAACGTGGCGCCGGGGACATGGCGCCGGACTTCAGCGCCGGTGCCATTCCTGCCACCTCCACAACGGCTGACACCGGCGTGTCGGTGCCCGCCTAGCCGCCACGCTGGTGCTGCATCTCAGTTCCAGTCTATTACCCTCATGCAGGCGATTGGCCTTTTCTGTGGGGAAAAGAGCAATTTCCTGTCGCAGTCTGTTTGATCAAGTGCTAAACCCTTGTGATCAATAGAGAGACAGATGTCGGCTCCAGATGGCCGCGCGGTGATACCTGGGGCAGCGCCGGGGCTTGCCAGGACGACAGAATGGCAATGAGCAAGGGCAGCGGCTGTGCTCCCGATGTCCCGGCCGCCGAGACACAATGTGACAAACGTAATTAGGCCTTTTAGCCGCAGATTATTTATTCCTCTCGCAAACCGACGGAAAATTTAATTAGCACATACTTTAACTAATATGTGGAATTACAGGAGTTCAGAGACAAAGGGCATGCTGGGACGTCGGCGGTGTGTGTAACAGCGTGCGTCTGTATTCTCTCTGTTTATTGTTGTGCTGCTTGTAAATAAGAAACGGAGAGAGACGTTGGTGCCTTAAGGCTCAAATCTATAAGAATTCACGGAGGGAAATATCATGAATTCCTTTTCTTCCCGATCCGATCAATAATGTTGAATTTGTAAAATGGGTGACAGGTGCATCTCTCTGGCGCTCGGTCCGCCTGGAGGGGAGGAGAACCAGTGCCAGCACCAGAAGGCCATAACAGACCTTCTCCAAAGAGGAGAGACACAGGAGGAGAGAGGCGCCCGTTTTTTTTTAAACGGAAAGCATTTGCATTAGGGCTGGCATCCACCATACACCCCTGAAATACACACACACACACACACACACACACACACACACACGCATAGAGCTACACACAGACGCACCGACTAGCCAGCCAGCCCATGTGGCGTAGGGCCGGAGCCATGTTGGAGGAACCACTGAGGCGCGTGGCGATGGCGCGCTGCTCTCCCAGGACAAAACCAGGCTCATGGACGTTGGCCCTCTGCCGTTCACCTGCTCCCACTGAGGCATTATGGGTAGGGGGACTGGGGCCACGAGGCCGCAGCTGGGTGGGATAGATGCTCAACACAGTGGCGCCCCGTCACGAGAGGTCTTCTGGTCCCATTAGCAGGGCTCGGTAGGGACTGTCCCCCGACCAGCCTGCCGCCGCAGCGGGGGCCGCAGTAAACACATGTCGACCGGCCACAACCAGGACACAGGCGCCGCTACCCGCAGAGAAGGAGGGCTAATAGAGAGCTGAGTGGGACAAACCTGTCCAAATAAAGAATAAAGCAGAGTGGAGAGGAGCCAGTCAGAGCTGTCCAGAACAGTCCACTCCACTGTGGACCGTGTGTGTGTGTGTGTGTGTGTGTGTGTGTGTGTGTGTGTGTGTGTGTGTGTGTGTGTGTGTGTGTGTGTGTGTGTGTGAGAACTGCTCTCCCCTGCAGAAGTCTGTAGCTGTTATTGTCTCAGACTGATAACATGATCTCAACAGCCCGACTCAGAACCTTTGGATTTACATTAGATAACAGATTTTATTATTTTTCTATGTGTGTGTGTGTGTTTATCTTAATATATTTAGTTATAAAAATACAACACATGTATGGGGCATCAATCTTAGCTCAATTTCAGCTCATGTCAGTGAAACAAATCACAACATCATAAACATTTACACGAGGAAACAGAAATGTAAATATTAAAGCTCTTCTGGAACAGAAATAGCTGCTAATTCTAATTTCTATTTTTACGCCCTCCCCCAAAATTATAGCAATCAGGGCAAACGCCCCCCCTGCCAGTATCCATTTCCCAGTATTTCATAAAAAGAAAAAGGAAAAGAAAAGGCAGGAGGAAGCTGCTGTAGTTCCAGCGTTGAACCTTTCATTTCCACTCGGTGTAAAACGCTGAATCACATCATTTGTGGATCTTTCCTTGTTTGTGTCGAGTTCAAACAATCATAATTGTGTGTGGAGTGATATTCTTGGTTGCTGCTTTTATGTCTTTGTTCCCTCTTGAATGCACACCAATGAGAGAGCTTCCTCCTTTTCCTTTTTTTCCCTTTTTTTTCGAGGCTCCCCTGGGAGGACTTTTTAATTTGTGGATTCTGACCTGCTCGGCGTTCGCTCGAGGCCGTCCATGAGCTCTCGGTGCAAAAAAAAAAAAAAAAAAAAAACACTTGATGCTAAAATTAGTCTGGATTCTGTGTGGAGCAAAAAAAAAAAAGAGGAAGAAGAAGAGGGGGACTCTGCTGGGTTTGAGATGTGTCGGGGCAGTGACAGCATTTACTCAATTATATTTATTTGTTTATTTTCCATGCGAATAAAAGATGTCTTAGAAAGAGATTCTTGTTACAACAACAAAAAAAAAAAAAAAGTAGAATAAATACAAATGGAATACAGCAAAAAAAAAGCGTTTCGCTGTATAATTTCCAGGCGAGGATTCAAATCCGAATAAGTTGAGAAGAAGGCCTTTTGTTTCTCCTGAGAGGAAGATGTTTTGCACTTACCTGCAGGGATGTACACGCAGACTGGATCCGGTGTCTGTCTGAGGCGTCTTCTGCATCACAGGGGCAGAAAACACCCACCGGCTGCGGCTTGAGCATGAGAAGAGTGCCTCCTGGTGGCCGGGAGCATGCATGAGCAGCAGGAGGCGGAGGGGGGGGGGGGTCCATATGTGTTCAGAACCTCAGTAAGGAGGAGAATAGTAGAGTCAGCTGATTCTAGTTTGGTGTAGGAACAATAACGGTAGGATTGTTTGACCCTGTGAATGATGTTCCAGCTCCCGTCTGACTCAGCGTTTTCCTTCCGGGCCATGACTCATCCTAATGTGTTGGACTCTGACGGTCCAGAAACAGTCCAAATATCTACCAGCATGCATGAGGAAGGGTTCCGTTTGGTGTTTGTCTGCTGTCAGGTGCAGATACAGATATTATTCATCCACAGGAGACGCTGAAGTTGACAGGGATGTTGTTTTTTGCGCCGTTTTGCCGCCGCCGTGATGGAGGTGGGTTAAATAAAGACGAGACATGCAGCTACTTGATATTCCTAGGTGCGAGGAGCTGCGTACCCGTTTGACCTGGAGGAGCTGGAGCTGATTTGAAGACAAGAAGAGTAGAGGTCTTTAATTACAACCCTGGCTGTGGCTTCAGGCACCACTAGTTTCACGTCACAATTAAGACCGGCAGTTAGCGGAGGGCCAGGGGACACGCATGAGACCTTTAAGGGCCGCGGTGGCTAATCCGAGAAAACCAAAAAAAGAAAAGAGCGAGCCCTCTTCTCGACAAAGAAAATGTTTTTGCTCTGGAGAGCTTAGAGAATGTTCTGCTTAGAGAACATGCTCACATGGGCAAATCCAGTGGTGGGCCCCGAGGGGCACAGACCCTTCTTCAAGACCTACAGCAGCCGTTATTCACGGAAAGCCCAATTTGAAATCTGAAAATCTGATCCTGATCCTCGCTGAACCGACATGAAGTACTCTCTTGTGTATTTTTTATTTCATAAGCAAAGCACTGAAGTTGTTAATAATCCTTCCTCCTAAATGTTTACATCAACATATACGAATGTAAGTGCCGATTAAGTAGATAATTAAGACTAAAAAATATCTTTTAACGCATGCATTTTAAAGCAGCTTGGTTATTACTGTGTAATTACAGAAAAAAAAATGACCAAAGTAGCTGGACATGCATTCTAGAAAAAAAAACACAAGGTCTAATAAAATAATACTCAATCAAATAAAGACAAATGAGATCATGCTTTTAACATTTTGTGCCAAATGTGAAACAGAACTATGAAAATATGAAATCCCAGTTCGAGATAGGTCCGATATATGAAGAATAACACTTCATTTACATCCCACTGTGTGGCTTTACTACTTCTGATTACATCCTCCACAGTCAATATTTAAATCATGTCTGGGGCGCCACCTGCAGGATTTCCATGGCCCATCAGAGGGTCGCAGCCCACAACTTTGGCATCGCTGACGACGGCCATAGATTTTCACACTTTTTTTTTTTTTAGTCTTCTCATGCTATGCTTGTATTAGTAGTAGAGCTAAAGACTCTGGTGCTCAAACTCTTGACTTTGCTCAAGTCGACTGTATTTCTGCACTAAACTCTCGTGAAAGCATAAATTACCTGTTTTAAAGAACTTCAGGTGTGAAAAAAAAATATGCGTTCCAGGCTATTTTGATCAGCATTGATCAATACACGACCCGATACGCGGATACACCGCCCCTGCGATGCGTTCAGGTAACACCACTGGGAGCTCGGCCATTACTGGGAGCTTTCCCCAGCAGCTCCATCCAACCCATCCCATAATACGTGGCTGTGGTGCATTGGGACGGTGCTCCGGTGCTGTAATGGCCTCTGCAACAGTAATGTGTTTGGACAGCTGGGAGAGGCAAGTGGTGATGTGTTTAACTACGCATTTTACAGCTAAACTATTAAAGAGTTGTGCTGTTTACACACCAACATTTGAATACCTGTCTTCAGGCCAGTTTAATTATCCGGGCCCTTCTGTTATTTCTGCCGCTTTGTTGTCTCTGTAGCCTTCTTTTTTTTTGCGCGAGGCGTGAGAGATTTGTTTGCGGCTTCATTAAGATATGGCGCTGGTGGCCGTTTGCAGGGAGCGGAGGAAAAATACGCCTTCCTGCTCAAGTATCTCCTGCGCCGCCGCTCACATGCGTTTTTCTCGTAAAGTCATTTAAAGTGAGAAAATTAAAAAATGTCCTGTGATGCCTGCACTTTGAAATCTCCTGGAGCTTTAGGCAAAGGGGAGGCGACACACCCCCTGTGATTCATCCTAAGACATTTGATTAGTTATAAGTACTTGGGTTGGGGTGAGGGGGGGGGTTTGCATTATAATTTTGTTTCATGAATTCCTTCATATGTTCATCTTCAACTGCATGTTCAAATGAAGCATTAATCAAAGGGAAAAGAGGGAAGAGGGCATTCAGCCAGCAGAGCCAGAGTCTCCGGGTCTGGGTGAGCCGGTGGATGTGGTACTGAGAGACCGTAGGAAGCAGTGGTTTTTTAATTATCTGGACTACGTACAGGATGCGGTTTTTGATTGTTTTAATGAGGCAGCTGGCCTATTGTCTCCCCTTAATTCCTCCATTGTTTTTAGAATATGTCATAGTTCTTTATTCTTTTATCAGGTGCTCTGCAGGAGGATTTAAACAATGGCCCTCATTCCAACTGCATTGGCCACCGCACAAAGGCAGCTCACCGCAGACAGTTAGCAGGCAAACAAGCTCCCATCACAGCCCCCCCACCCCCCCACCCCACTCACTTTCACCGCTTACGCTCCTGCTCTTTCGCTCTAACTCTTGACCCCCTCCCAGCTCACTCACCCTCATTCATATGGAATGCCGCCCGCCGCTGTCATAAGTGGCTCACCTGTGTTTCTGGGATTTAAATCACCACGGTATGTTTCCATTGGTCAGAACTCAACGTATGCATGGGCAAAAGCATTTGTTGGTGTGCAAAGGGTCCGTGTATCTTTTGGGGGTTTTTTTTGTTTGAGAAACTGATAAAATCAAGTTTTTTTTTTTCTTTTTTGATTAGAGATACAAAAACAATCGAAATTGCAAAAGCAAAAACTTTTTTCCTCTTTTGGGTGACCAAAGACGTTTGAATGATGGTAGAATATTCATATTCATCCCTTTTGATTATGAAAAAAATAAAACCACTAGAGGACAGAGAGGAAAAAAGGGTCTTTTGGGGGGGGGGGGTGTCAATCATCTCCTCTTCCTCTAAAGCAGCGCTTTATTTCAAAGATATGAGGAGGTTAGACAAAGACTAAGGTCTTTTTCTCTTCATATGAATTACGTCAACAGCTCTGACACTGAGGTCATCGGATTCTAACCGCTGGTAAACACACCGATCGGCCACAACATTAGGACCAGACACTGCTTCTAATGTTATGGCTGATCATAAATTCTTCGCAGCTGGACTCAGGTAGCAGTTTGAAGAAATATATGCTTGTATCCCATGATAATTGATCGATTCATCTGTAGGCCGTCCTATCAGAACGATGAACGGTAATTTGGTCTATCAGCAGACTGACAGCCGCTAGCAGACACGCCTACTTCCCGATCCACCCCGGTGCTGATGAGACACCGGCGCTACTGGTTTAGGTGGTTAAGTGTTCTAAAGATTTCAGGAGGCGTGATCTCTAGACTGCAACTCCGCATTTCTCAAGCAGCTTAACGACCACCAGTGTGGTGACACGGATCGTTGGAAGATGGGATGTTCTGATTGGTCCAGACTGATCACATGACAGTAGCATTTAGGAACGGTATATTTTACTGTTTAGATCAGAAAACAGACATTTGAGGCTTTATTGTGTATATAAATGAATCGTTTACTGGTTGTAATGTTGTGGCTGACTAGTGCATGTATTAGGGGGTACAATCGATATTAACAAGCTTTCAGAGCTGCTAATGTGTGTTTTTGTTTGTTTTCTAGCCATTTTATTTGTTCTCATTCGATAAGAAATGGAAAATCAAAACATTTTTTTTTTTTTATTTCTCTTATCCCTAGTATTAAAGTGCAGGAATCGTAGCATCGTCTTGTATTGGTTATTGTTTTAAAGTGGTTGTTTTTCTTCTTTTATTCCATCTATGTCCTATCTTCTGTTTTCAATGCGCTGACATAGAACAGCACTCCTAGTTTCATTGTGTTCTGTACAATAACAATAAAGCTTCTTATTTCTTTAGTGAAAGGGAAAACCGCCCATTTTTCACGGGGGATTTTTGTTTTGCCGCAAAGATGCAGATGTTTGTAGATTTCTAAATGGCTTGCATGTGATCAGTGATATGAAAACGTACATAGGAGGATTATATGAGCATCAAAATAACCTACAGATACAGAATTCTCAGACAAACAGCAGGATCCCTAACTCCTATGACAGTTCAGAACCTCTTCCTGCAGCCGGAGCACATCCATCTTGCTACCCGGTCTTGGTTGAGTGACTGTAACAAGTGCTGCCTCAGCGTTTTGTGCAGCTGGGTAAAAGTGGGGCACACGGTCCTAAAAACGGACTCCCAGCATGCTCAGACACAACAGCTGGATCTGCGGCGTGGTTGACTGAAGGGGGTGTCAAATCGCAGTAAAACATTTTCATCAGGCATCCACATAATCTGCTTCGTCTTCAGCGGAGGAGAGCGCGCAATATCTTTTGATTCAGACAGATCCAGAAAACACTGATTTGTATCTGGGCGTCGGGGCCCGTTTCATAATTCTCTTTGAAAGCCGAGCGCATCTCAATTCAAAGATCCATTCGGAGGGAGCGGAACTTTTGTGGCTGGGCACTGCGATGTATTCCCCCCGCCATTGTCAGTGGCAGTTTGAATCTACCTTGATGGTAACTTGGGCAGACAGTGGAGAGGAGTTTTGTTATTTTAATTAGGAGATAAAAATTCAAAGGGGCCTCTCCAGGCAGTGTGTGGTATGACAGAATCAAAACGATGAAGAGGAGCGGCCTGAAGTGTGTGTCTCGTCACAGCAGATTGGCCGACAGATAGGCACTGCTCTTTTAAAGTGGCGCTGACACACACACACACACACACACACACGCACAGACTCACGGGGAGGGGGGAGCCTGCACACAAATGGGACTTTGAAAGATTGCATATTTTAATACTATTTCCCCGCTCCGACACGTTTGTGCTGGTCTAATTTCTGGTGCTCTGCAGGAAGAGTTGGAAAGCCTTTAATCAGAACAGCGATGTGAAATCTGAAATATTCAGTTGTGGATTGGAATAATGGGACGATGCGTTCCTGAAAGATTTATGCGCGCCACACGATGTAACGGCGTGGTCGTGGGCGGCGCCCTTTCCATCTTCTAATTTTCCATTTCTAATAAATCCACTGGGAAGTGGACGGTTTGCTCACTCGAGCACCTTCGCCGGGTCTTCAGGGCGGTTTTAAACCTGGTGATTCATAGGTTTTGTGTAAACATGCGTAATCAGTGTTCCACACGTGTGTGGGCTCTCTGGCTGCGTCGCCACCCTCCTCCCCCCAGCCTCCACACCTCTCCTCAGGACTCTCTTCACTCCCCATCAGCCTGGCCTCACATCACATGTCCCCCACTCAGTCTGACGCTCCGTCGGTATGTTTGCACATCTTTAAAAGCTAACAGCGTGCTTTAATTAATTGTCCAGCTTTCCTCAGAAACAATGTCCTAATTCTGCCATTTAGCAGCAGCGTATCATAGTTTGTTGTTATCTCCCCCGCCAGATTCCTGTAAATAGTCACATTAAAAACTTTAATCTCTTCAATGGAAAATGAAGTGCAGCTGAAAAGCCTGTCATGTGCTGAGATAAATATTATCTAAGCTAAAACCTTCACTCTCTCCCTCTACCCCCCTTGTCTTCCTCATGCCCCCTCCCCCTTCCTCTGACTTAATGAATATGTTCAGAAGATTTCAGAGGAATGCTTAATCCCAAAACACAACAAACTAGTAATAGTGAGGGCCTGTCTCAGTGTTCCAGCTGACAGCAGCCTCTGTAGGCTACAGTTTAGCCCGGCTAAAGGGTCGCCATGCTTTTGGATTTGAGCGCCAGCAGACAGAAAACACGTTTGAGTGACAGCAGAATTCGTCTTTAAAGGGTTTGTTGACAGAAATTACAACATGCAGTTTTTATTTGCCTTTAGTTGTATAGCTGTGGTTCTGTTTTAAATAGGTTTTTAGATATCCATCCTTGCGAAACACATTGGAGGTGACAGGAATTTTACACATAGCAAAAAAGGATATTTTGATTAATTGTACATCTCTGTTTCAATCGAGAGGGACAGGGAGATTGTTACTTTGGAATCTGGACACTGCTGGTGGTGGTGGTGGTTGATGACTCTGCTGCAACGGATGACTGATGCGAGGACTGGGTGGAGATGGGGATGTGGACGGAGAGTGTAATATTTAGAGGATAGCAGCTGATGGTGATGGGCTGAGCAGGAAGGTGTGACACAGTGATTGGATGGATGTGACGGGCTCAAAGATGCCCCGGACCTTAAAGTGGGTGTTGAGACTGAACATGTGTGAAAGCTGAGGATAATAGAGTGGGTTGAACAGTAACTGTGGCCCGAGTGTGCAGGAGGATAGTCTTCCTGACTGCTCTTTCGATAGATGATAGTCAGTATATTTTACATTCTCTGTGAATACTTTTCAAGACGGTCCTTCTGAAGCTGCTGGCTTTTGATTCTGCTGCTGTTCACAAAGCCGTGAGGACAAAAAAACAAAACGTCGTCACCTGGATTGTATCAGGGTCTCGACTAAAATCTCTTGAACAATCCCTCTTATCACTTTTTGACCCGTTTCATACTGTTATGTCACTGAAATAGTGACTCATGGAGATGCTATGACGCCATCCATGACACAAACAACTTTCTAATGTTGCGTAATGTCTTGACATTTAAGAGCAGAATCGGTGCGTACATTCAGAAAAGCTTTTCTTTTTCTTCTCGCAGCAAGTATTTAAATGTCTGCTCCGTCTCTGTTCTGTCCAGGGGGCCAGCTGTGGTGCACCACCACCAAGAACATGATGGAGGGCGAGGAGCTGGTTGCGTTTGCGGTGGACTTTGACTCCCGTCTGCAGGCGGTGAATCACATGTCTCTTAGCGAGGGCATGTACCCAGCCCGGCTTCTGGACAGCATCCAGCTCCTGCCACAGCAGGCCGCGATGGCTTCCATCCTGCCCACTGCAATCGTCAACAGTAAGTGTCCAAACGCCAGGGCGAGAGAGACGAGACAAGATTGTTCTTTCTCCCCTTCCTGCTCGCCTCCCTCACACCACACGCACTCAGTCACCTGCTTAACGAGGAGCGTCGTCTCCGCCGGCCGTAGATTAACCCAGATGAGTCTCTGCACTGGAGATAAGAGCCGTCGACCTTCAAGTTTTGGGTTCACATAAACACACCGAGGCTCGAACTAATGTGTTAATTGCAAAATACACGCCTCATGCAAATAGTGTGTTTGTTTACTTAGCGAGGGCTATCAGGGTTCAGCTCGACAGAGAGGCTTCTGTAAGCAGATGGTCCAGTGTTCTAGTTTGCCCTTGAGAAAGGGTACCAACCGAGTGGTAGCAGCACAGCGATATGCCGCGGCGGAGGATTTGGTGGGAAAGCCTCAGAACTGTAAAAGTGTGCATGCAAGCTCTTTATCTTTATACTTGTGCATGGATATGAAAGCACTTCATAGATCCCGATATCATGTCCCCCTTTGTCCCCTTCTCCCTCCCTCCAGAGGACATCTTCCCTTGCAAGGCATGTGGAATCTGGTTTCGGAGCGAAAGGAACCTGCAGGCTCATCTGATGTACTATTGCAGCGGGCGGCAGAGGGAGCCAGAGACGGTCGTGGAGGAAAATGACACCGGTCCCCATCAGACCGGATCCAGTATCTGCCCATTCCCGCAGTGCAACAAGAGTTTCTCTGGAGCCAGGTCCCTGGAGATGCACTTGAGCACCTCTCACACCGGTGGGTGACAATATCATCGATCAAAGAGGTTGCACAGAAACTAGATTTGAACTTTTGTTTTTGAAAGCAATCCCTCCTAACAGTTTGAAAGGAGAGGGTGTCCATGGCTTGCTTGAGAAAAGAATCAAACGTGACACATGCACACAGTTTTGAATAGGCTTGGAAAAATGATTTCTTTCCAGAAACATAAATATCCTGCTGTCAGCAAGCATAGCTGACAGTTTATCCTTGAGCAAAATTTGAAAAAAAAAATCAAGTGGATAAGGAATAAGCTTGGCATTATGCATGATTATTTGATGGTTTCTACAGTTAACTCTAAAGGAGAAGTGGGAGGCGAGATTCTGAGCATTTCTCCCTTTTATCTCCTTCACAGGTGTCAAAATGGAAGAGAGCCTCCCTCCTGGCACCAGCTTGAAATGCACAATCTGTAACTACACGGCAGATTCTCTTATTACATTCCAGCATCACATCATGTCTCACCTGTCACAGGCGGCCCTTAGATGCAATCACTGCCATATCAGCTTCCAGAGCCACAGGGAACTCTTACAGCATCAGGACTTACATGGGCACGGCAGCAAACTTCACAGGGAAGGCGATGGCACCGAGCTTTCCCCCAGGGGGTCTGAGGAAAGCCTCCAACAGCAGCAGCAGCAGCAGCAGCAGCAGCAGCAGCAGGCCCGTGTAGATCTGGCCAACAGGAAGGACGCTCTGCTGGGCAGTCCCAAAGGGGGCCTCAATAAGGAGACCAGCATAGACGGAGAGACTGACAAGACCGAGAAGAAACCCATGCTATCTGTTCAGAAAGGAGAAGCCCACCCAGGCAGCAAAGCCAGTTTTTCTTACACTAGGATCAAGTCGGAGCCCTCCAGCCCTCGACTGGCCTCTTCCCCTGTGCAGCATAACATGCCTACATTTCCCATGGGCCCCTTTCTGTCTCAGTTTGCTTTCTCCCAAGACATTTCGGTAGTCCCACAGGCTTCTGAGATTCTGGCTAAAATGTCAGAGCTAGTTCACCGGAGACTGCGCCATGGAGGGAACAGCTACCCCCCTGTCATCTACAGTCCTTTAATGCCCAAAGGGGCCACCTGTTTCGAATGCAATATCACCTTCAGCAACTTGGACAACTATTTGGTCCACAAAAAGCACTACTGTAATAGCCGCTGGCAGCATATGACCAAGTCGCCGGACTTCTCCGCCCTCTCAGATAAGGTCCCAGAGGCAGTGAGCCCCAACAGTGGTCACAGCTCGGTTAGCATGTTGGCTGGCTGCCACCAGACGGATGCAGATAACCACCTCATGCAATCGGCCTGTCTGAACTCCAATGTGTTGGACATGATCAACGCAGGGGCTAAAGGACCTGATAAGGATCTAGCAGGACAGGTCAAGAAGGTCTCTACCCCAACCGGGACTGAAGAGAGGCTGAATGGCAAACCGATTGAGGGAAAAAGCCCCAGTACAGGTTTGGTGGAAAGTGACAATGACCCAAACAAGACAACCTGCGAAGCCTGCAATATCACCTTCAGCCGTCACGAGACCTACATGGTCCACAAGCAGTACTACTGTGCCACCCGTCATGACCCGCCCATGAAACGCATGTCAGCCAACAAGGTACCCTCCATGCAGAGAACAATGAGGACTCGCAAGCGCCGGAAGATGTACGAGATGTGTCTCCCTGACCAGGATCAGCAGAGGCCGCATATGGGCCAGCCAGGTTTCCTCGGGGTTCCTACTATGAACCCTTGTACATCCCAGGAAGCTGTAGAGAGCCTAGCAGACCGCTTCCATCCCCGCTGTGACATCTTCCCAGGTATGGTACCCAAACACCTGGAGGCCTCTTTGACTGTCACTAAACCTATTCTGGCTCCCAAATGCAATACAGTGGAGCAGCAGGAGCTGGACGCTCCAATCGATCTAAGCAAAAAGTGTTCGCCAGTCTCTGAAAAGACATGTAGCTCTCCTAAAAGACTGTTGGACTATCACGAATGTGCAGTGTGCAAGATAAGTTTTAACAAAGTGGAGAACTACCTGGCACACAAACAGAACTTTTGCCCAGCAACTGCTGCTGCCACCGCTGCCGCAGCCGCTGCCGCCGCCGCCGCCGCCACCTCCACTCAGCAACAACAACAGCCACAACACAATGAGCCTGGCAGCCGGGAGTCGACTCTGTTCCCAGATGTGAAGACAGACAGCAGTATCAACCCTGATGATGTCTACGACAAGAGCCCGGGCAAATGTGAGAAGAACGGCAATGTGAAGGTTAAGGCGCAGAATGGAAGCATGTTTCCCCCTCACCTGGGGTCGGTGCCAGGTCTCAAGGCTTTTGCTGAGCCCCAACTCATCCCATCAAAAGATGAGAACAAGAATTTGTTTCTGCCCCACTGCCTTTACCCAGGAGCAATAAAGAAGGCAAAAGGTCCCGAGCAAATATCGCCGTACTTTGGGATAAAGTCCACTGATTATGTGACAGGCGGAGCAATGATGCAGGGGGAGGCCAGCGAACAGGAGCCCACCACTAATGGCGGAGGAGTTGGAGGAGGTGCAGGAGGAGGAGGAGAGACAGGAACAACCAGAGACCAGGCCCAGCCACCTGCTGCCAATGGCTGCCCACATCCTGGTAAGGAGTCCCTTCCCCTTCTGCCCAAAAACCGGGGCATGGTCATCGTCAACGGGGGGCACAAGCCCGAGGAGCGATCAGGCACCGCTCCACCACAGCAGGAGAACCAGCCCCAGCCAGACGGCCAACCCCCCAATCCATCACCTACGTGGGCCACTGAGAACCAGGCCGACTCCAACGAGAACATGTCGCCTTCCTCCAAGTCTCCCTGCGAGGAGACGGCACCCACGGCCAACAAAGGCGTAAATGGATCCGGAAGCGGCAAGTACTGCCGCCTCTGCGACATCCAGTTCAACAACCTATCAAACTTTATTACCCATAAGAAGTTTTACTGTTCGTCACATGCTGCAGAGCATGTGAAATAAGTCGTGGAGAATAAGACATCTTCCTCTCCCCCCGCCCCCCATCCCTTTTCCCCTCCCATGACTTTTACCCCCTTTTTTCTCCTTTTGTTTTGGTACACTGTTGTGTCTGGAATAGTGCATCATGCAGTGCTAAACGCTGCTCGTGGACAATCAAGAGAAGCTTCTTCTTTCCTTGTTTTAAAACTTAAAAATGCAAAAACCATTGGTTAAAAAAGAAAAAAGAGAAAAAACGAATTAAGGATATCGGTGCCACTTTCGCATTAATTTATTTTACAATCAGTATTAATAGGAGTAGTGATCTTAATTTAAATTGAAAAATGAAAATTTATATCAGAGTTGTTTGTAATGTTATTGTATAGTCATTCTTGTGTAGCACACATATTGTTTACACTGTAATGTAGACTCAATGAAACAATAGACAATACAAAATGAGATGCATTTTAGACACAAAAATAGCTACTGAGGCACTTGTGTATTCTTATTTGCTGTACCAGTTTCTGTATATGCCCCGAATGTCACATGCAGATTGCTACTAATAACGTTCTTTTGCCTTAAGAGTCGCCGTTGGGGTGATAACCAGGCACAACCCTGCATCTCACATTTTGGCATATACACATGGCTTTGCATACATATGTGGCTGTTTGTCCCTGTCTCTTTTCATCGACTCAGATGTGGATGTTTTCATGAGGATGGCAGCATTCTTGTATAGTACTCGTATTTCTGTTTGATGATACACTTTGGTCTCCCTTTTGGAAATTTGCTCTCAATGCAATACTTTGTAAATTTAGGGAACATTACTGAAAGCAGTATTACGAGATGGGGACTGTGCATATAATTATTTGTAACCCCGTGGGGGGAGAAAAAAAAAGAAAAAGAAGTTGTACAAGAATTACGTTTATTGCCGATGAACAAGATGGGTGGGAGGTCAGTGGGGATACTGATGTAAAATGATCATTCCAATGTCCTGATTATGGGAGAAAATGTTTCTTAAAACGTTGTTGCTATGCATGTATATGGATGGAATTCAATTCCAGATCTGTTGGAAATTTTTATTTTGATGTGGTGTCATAATTAAACTTAAATCCTCAGGATAAACCAGCGCAGTGTGGTCTTTCCCTCGCATAAATGTATACCCAGAAAAATAATAATACAATGTATTAATATGCTTTTCCTGCATGGGAGCTCAAAAATAGAGCTCAATGGTTTGTTTTGATTTACCTAATTGTATTAAAACGAGGGAAATTGTTGCGACAGAGGCAGAGGGATGTTCCCAGCTTACCTTTCCCCGTGGCCAAAACGCGCAGGAATATTAAGACAGACCTGCAGGAGATAAAGAGTATCAGCTTGAGCAATGACACGTGTGGCCTTTATATTGATAAGGAGTCATATATTAATTTTTGGCAGTGGCCAATCGGGTAGAGGGACTGAAATCACAACTAGGAAGATAAGATTTTCAGACAGCAAATACTTCATCACGCTGAATACCCTCCAGTTTTCAATTAAAAAGCTTCCGAAGGAAGCCAAAACACGCTCAAAAATTGACTTCCTGATGAGCCTCACCAGACGAGTAGACAATCTCCTCAGATTGCTGCAGGGAAAGGTGAAGAGATAACTTGAAACATTTTTTATTTCAAAACATATTCAGTGATTACTCTGTGCGTGTCTGGGGTGACGTTACATGCTGACGACGGGTCACTCTCTCTGCTGCTTGGATTGTCGCTGGTAGACTATTTTACGCAGGTGATGGCTGATGGCAGATGGCGTCTTGTAGATCATTCGCCGGTCTGCTCCTTTTATGTGAATGTGATTGGCTGATGGGTAGGACTCATCCAGAAACTTCTTTTGAAGCCTAGCGACCATCTGGTGCAGGGAAAATATGATTAAGTGGGTTTTTTTTTTTTACACAATCATTGACACATCATTGTTCTGTCACTCTGCTCATGTTAAAAAGTTGCTATATTCCCGAAAAGTTCTGGAAATTATGGAATCATCATGACCACCGTCGATCCTTCGCGTTAACGCGTTAACTCAGAAACTATTTTATGGATCATTTTCAGATTTCATACGCCTATAGACCATAGTGTGAGGACGGACTGGGCTGATTTGGGGACAGGTTGGTGTACATTTCCAACAAAAAGGGGAGCTTTACCTCATAATAATCAAATTTTGCCACCGTTTCGATTCGATTTAGTCCAAATTTGGTGCATATGAATCGAGGACATCTATCTTTTATATCTCATATTTTACTCTTGTAGTTCATATTTTACTCAGTCTTTGGAGCTTTTCTATTGAAACACTGTTTTTCAGACAGAACTTCCTAACCATTTCTCTGATCTAGTCCATATATGGGGCATATGAATGGAAATTACCTCACGTTTAATTTGCAGAGTTTAATCAGGTGGATTGCTTGTACAACGCAGGGGATTGGGGACTTTTCGGGGATATACCCGTAGGACGAGTTTAGTAAACACTTTCACCTGGTTTAGTTGTTCTGGTATCTGCTGGTCAAAGGACTCCCCGGTGATGACACTCACTGACGTCCTGCTGGAGAGGGGCTTGAACTTTGTTATGTCCCTACATAAAGAAAAACAAATAAAGAAAGTTATAACTCATGTTGTGCCATATCTATGTGCCATAAAACAGTTCTGGTCTTACCTCACTTGAGACGCACTTTCATTCAAAAAGTAGTGCTCATCCACAGCGCTGCTCTGGTGGGCGGGGTTACTGAGCAGGTATTTCTGTAAGAGACATAAATACAATGACAGACTAACAATCTCAGTATCCACTGGCATGACGGCGTCTTCTATGCTGAAGAAGGACAACGACGGAGGGACAGAGCTGCGATCCCACTAGGGATGTCACAGAATCAGATTTTAGTGTCATCATTATTGTCAGAGGAAATGGTCATGATTGTCATGATTATGGGCTGGATGGAAGGAAAAGCCTGAGCCACGACTGCAAGAAGCTGTTTCCGTTTCTGAGGTACGTAAACTTGTGTTTGTGGATTCCACACCAATCTGCCATAAGATTAAAACCACCAGCCTCAATTTGTGAAGGTACCACAGCACCTCTGTGAGGTCACTTTGTGTTCAGACGCCTTTCTATCAGAACCAACATCATTCTTTTCAGCAGTTGGTGCCACAGAAGCTCTTCTGTAGCATCTGACAACACAGGCTAGCATGAGCCGCTGCTCCTTTATGTCGAAAGGGTCCAGATGAGGAGGTTCAGACACCTGAATAAAATAAGACTAGACACGCCCAGGCCTTAATTAATACAAACTCTGTTTGATCAAATCATCACTTAGATGTATCGTTCTCAGAAGCAGGAAGATGGTTCGTAGTTCTCACCAATAGCAAACTATTCCAAAATCAGAAGAAATTCCAGAAGAGATTAGGTGGGAGGTCCTTCAAAAACATCTAATCGAGGAGCCGCGTACCTCTCTCACCTCAATTCCTAATTTAAGGTCCCTGTTCATAATTCTGCTAATGACCAAATTACATCCTGGGAAGCCACTGCTGATCAAGAGGAACACTGAAGCTCAACTGAGGTTTGTCACAGCCCACCACGATGACCCTCAGAGATTTTGGGAGGATATTCGATGCACTGATGGGTTCAAAGTTGAGCTGCTTGGCCGACTTATTTAACATTATACATCCATAAGTATGGAGGTGGAAGTTTAATCTTATTTATTCCACTTTAAACCAGAACATTTTGAATGAGAATGTCAGGTCATCAAGGACAACTATGTCATGTAGCGAGACGATGATCCTGAACAGAAGAGTCAACTTTTAAATGGCAAAAATTACATTTTTGAGTGGGCTAGTCAAAGTCTGAGCCCCCTTTAGATGCTGTGGTGGACCCTGAAAGGACGAGTTCCTGCACAAACCTTCTGATGTGTCTACAATTAAGAAGTTACAACCAAGTGTTTGGATGCAGATACTTAATTAATGAACTCGGTTTGCCTTAGTTGTTACATTTCTTTGAAAATCCCACAGATTTAAGTTTGAAATGGACACAAAAATAATAGAAACCAGATCAGACTCTGTTTTTTTGACAATCTCTGGACCATCTCTCATTCAAGCTGATTGCTTTGACTTGTGCCGCATATGATAAACACGTATATGTCGAACAGTAAATCTCAGTCTTGATTCTATGATGGTCCGGCTCAGACCAGGCATTGTTCACCAGAACAAATTTGAATGTTCCAATTCAGCAGAGTTCCCCTTTAACTGTCTCCATCACCCAGGAGTGATGAGACCAGATAGCTATTGTGCCGTTAACATGGCTGCAAACAGTTCTTGCCCGGTTCAATTAAGCAGTGGTAAAAGAACTCGCCCTTGAGAAATGGACTGCATACTCTATTGAGTCCGGTGAGCTCCTGGATGTGTGTGTGCATGTTATAACCTTCCCTAGACGGTCTACAAAACCTTCCTCTGTCCTTGGAGAATCCCACCACAATGATGTCCTTATCTCCTTGGCAACAACTGTGAAACTTGAAAAGATGAAACCGGTCCACCATCTCTCCTGCCATCACATGGTGGGGGGCCGGCAGCAGGGAATAAGGAGCCTTAATGAAGCCTTTGCATTCATCCCGAGGACGGAATCATCGCGTCATACAGATAAAAGCTGGATGGATGTTTGAAATGTTAGCTGGGGTCAAGTTTCTTCTCAAAATCAATACATTAAAGAACAGGAGGTAGGACTGCGTGGTTTGAATGCAATAAGTGAATTAGCTTTTCTGCAATATCCTCACTTGATGCCCCTAATGTGGCCGACATGAGTATTTGTTTCCCTGCTGGAATAAGGTGTCAGCCTTTAAAGAGCTTCATACCATGTGACATAAGAAACTGCTTGTTGTTTATACCCAGAATTCATTACTGCTTGCTCCCTCTGCCTAACATGTTTTCCACTGCAAATCAGAAGGACTACAGGACTTCATGTCGGGGAGTGTCACCGCCGTACGTGTGCCCACGTTTGTTTGGTTTTCGTTTTCCTGAGCGATCCACAGCAGATTTGAGTTCGGACAGGTACGAAATAAAAAGCCTTCCACGTAGGAGAACTTCATCACCAGTCGACAGAAAAACAGCTTGTAGCTCACATTATAAGCGTTTTCATCACAACCTGTACCACCTGTCAGAGGGTTGACTTTACAACGTAGCAGGCGTGAGGAGATACAGGGCAGGAGCAGAATCGTGTCAGCGCCGGGGAAAAAAAGGTTCCGTTTTCGTTTATTTTAAAATGACGTCTGGTGTCATATCGTGCCAAATTCACAGCCGCTGACGTTATGAAGACGAACGCTCCTGCAATCCTCATCCACTCTTATCTCTGCCCAGGAGGAGGAGGAGGAGGAGGAGGAGGCGTGATTATTCTCACACTAGCACCATCCTGTGGCCGTACAGGAAAGATGGGAGCAGTGTATTTAAAATGTAAGAAATGGAGCACCTCTTACATCCACATCTCTATTGATTGTTAGCCCAGACATCGTCTGTCAGAGGAACAGTTCAGTCTTCAGAAAAGAGACAATTTAATACCCGGCCTATTACATTTATCCCCAAAAAGGGATTAAAAAAAAAAAAAAGGATATAAATTATCTTGAATTATGGCTTTTAAAGTTGTTCCCCCACTGCTTGGAACACCGTAAAAGGGGCATTAAACTACAAGATCTAATTTCCATGAGTGGCTTTGCTGTGATTGGAAAGGATGTAGAGCGTGAGATCGATTGGAGACTGTGGTTGAACTTCATTAGTTTGACGACTGGATTTAAATATCACTGCTTGTACTTACAAATGTTATGTCATTGCATTTTCTTACTACTGTCTCTACTTATATTTATTTGTAAACCGTTATGTGTTTGTGTGAGGATTATGACGTGTGCTACTACATTCTTGGCAGTGGGGGACAGTGTACTTCTGGTACCGGTCCGAAGCCCAGATGAATGAGGAGGGTTGCGTCAGGACGGGCATCCGGAGTGTGTGTGTGTGTGTGTGTGTGTGTGTGTGTGTGTGTGTGTGTGTGTGTGTGTGTGTGTGTGTGTGTGTGTGTGTGTGTGTGTGTGTGTGTGTGTGTGTGTGTGTGTGTGTGTGTGTGTGTGTGTGTGTGTGTGTGTGTGTGTGTGTGATGCCTGACCTGGCGCTGGATGGCCTCCTCTGAGACATTTTCACCTTTAACAGTCGGTTCAATCGCCCCGAGGATGATCAGCAAGCGGCTCAGCCCGGTAGCGGCTGAGAACTGCCGGGCTTGGAGTGACGGCATCAGCCTACCGTACCTGGACGAAACATAAACACCCTTAAAACCTTTGGAAAGAGACAAACTAAAGTGACAGATGAAACATTTTTGATTTTAAAAGCTTTGCTCACTAAGCCCCGCCCCTCTGAGATATGAAGGATTTATCGAGGCGGTCCAGCTAACGCGTGAACAGAAACACGTTCAGCAGATACGGACAAAGAAAAGCGGAAATCCAGCAGTTTCCAGTCAGCATAGAAATCTGTTACCATTACAAGCAAAGTGTTGTAGAGTGTGTGGGCTTTAAATCCAAAACATTACACTCAAAGAGACTAAAAAGGCCCAAAGGCTTAAAGGCAACTGCAGTTAAAGTCTGACCATCAAACCTCTCCTTCTATTCAAAAGTCACGTGACTCCTAGACAGGCAGATGTGAAAGATCCTATCAGTCTTCATTTCTGCTGCTCAACAGTAGAATATTCTAGACTACTCCATTAAAGAGAGCACGATTCTACAGATACCGTAACAGCGACTCATAGTCGGACCTCCTTTCAACCCCTCAATCTCCAAGTTTTGTGTTTGAAAACATTTGCCTTAGGAATGAGGGATGCACTTTTTTTTTGGCAGCGGAGAGAAGCAGAGCGCTGGGATTTAGTAACCCAGGAGGCCCAATCGGTCTCTGCTCGCTGGTGCTATGAATTGGCTGGTCTCAGCCCGTGGAGCCCAATCAATAGCGCCGACCGCCGGCTGCTGCCACCGGCGCTCTGCGTCGCCTGCTCCTACATGCAGCATCAGCAGCATCAGGATACCTGCCCTCACTCCCGATCCTCAACAGATGTACAGCAGAGTCCTTTCTCTCCGCCTGCACTCAATCAGGCAATGAATTTCAGAACATTATGACCAACTGTAGCGTTAAAAAAAAGCCTCGTAGGAATCTAAAGAAATAAACTTATTTTCAGTCCTGAGAGAAATCTGTAAATAATTCAGGCTTATGAATATTTGCAATCATATCAATACATTTAAGCAGGCAAATCTACTCAATCGAGATGTTAGGGGCAAACGTAAGGCAATTCTTTTAAGCCTCATCATTGGCCTGCTGCAACATCTGAACTTCAACTGAATTGCAGAGAATGGAGTCAAAGATATGAATTCAAGTGACACTCAGGGTCATTTTTTTTTTTTTTGGCATTTGACATTTGTTCATATGTCTCTCCTTGAGCTTCTTCCTATTAACCTTTGTATATATCTTTGTAAACGCCGAAAGCATTATGGTTTACGTTCTCAAAAGAGTCCTCGTCACCTGAGTCAGAACCGAGTTTGGAAAAGAAGCTTTTAGAAACGCGAGTCTTTGTTAGGGGAAGAATGTTCAGAGGTCACTGAAGCTGTCAGAACCTGTTACTTTGGGGGGAGTTTAAATTTATCTTGAAGGATCAGGAACATATTATTCTTGGTGAATGGGGTTGCGTCTGAAATAGAACTGCAATCATTCTGGACTTGATTTAATTAGTCTTTGATTCTTTGTACTCTTTCAGTGCAGTGTTTGATGGTTGTGTATGTATATATTTATATATTAAACAAGAAAAAGCACTCAGAGCGCAAACCTCCGCCAAGACACAACAGTACGGAATAAGTCCTGAGTAGTTCTCCATTAATGTCTGAGTCATTGCCAGCCTCTAAATCTACCGGCAACTCCAAAAAGCTCTCTCAGTATATCGTCTCCTGCAACTTGCACTTCAGCGTCCCTGTTCAGCCCACTGAACCACTTGGTGTAAAGGTTGAAAGGTCGCAAGAATCTCATTACAAATCAGCTGATCTTGTATATCAGCTTTAAAGATCACAGAAACATGAGAAACAAAGAAACACAAGAAACACAAGATGGCGCAGTGGATGAACAACACCAGGGATGATTCTGCTGGGACTGAATGAAAAGCTGAATGACGAGTCTGATGGATCAGTGACAAGTAGGCAGAGGCAGATAATAAAGACGGCAGCTGATGATGAAAGGCTAACCTCAAAGGTGCGTCACCATGATTGGACAGGTGTGGCTGGCATCACTTGATGACCCAGACCGCGAAGCAGGAAATTGAAACGGAGCATGTGTGGCCTCTCCTCGTACTGAGCGGTTTCCAGATATTGAGAAGACAATGAGGGTTCAATAATATAATAACCACTCACATACTTCCATACCGGAGAGTCAAAGAGCATTTCAAAATGGCCTATTAATAATTTGGATGTTTTTTACATGGGATGGATTCACGGCTTAAAGTTCTATCTAGGCTACAGAGGCGACTCCAGGATATTCAAACAGGAAGTTCGACTTATGTGAAACGGAAAGTAGCGGTTGCATTTCAGATGAATGACGATATCCAGCTCAACCATATGGCGAGGGTCTGGCTGGAAAAGTCTCAGTAGATCTAGTGTCACTCCCGTCAGAGGTCTCATCATTTAGGCTCGTGGAAATGTTGCTCCCAGGAAGCTAATTAGTATCACGTTTTCTGTCCAAAACTGTTTTGGTTCTTTTTGGCGCCAGATTCACGCAGAGCTGGAGACAATATTTGCGACAAAAAAATACTTTTTTCTGCCCCAAATATTCAACATTTACAAATTTCAAAAAAGAAGAAACTGAGCCCGTGTGAAAGGTGAGAATCAGAAAGTGCTATCAGAAATAGTGTGCCATACAATAGTCTTCCTGATTGAACTTTTGACAGATCTTCATTTTCACTGACCAGAATAAGAATAACGAGCTTTTAGTAAGTTAGCTTAATAATTTCCTACAACATGTTACCATTGTCACTGCGAGCATTTTGCTACGCTGACACTAGCATGTAGCAGACTGACACTAGCATGTAGCAGACTGACACTAGCATGAAGCAGACTGACACTAGCATGTAGCAGACTGACACTAGCATGTAGCAGACTGACACTAGCATGTAGCAGACTGACACTAGCATGAAGCAGACTGACACTAGCATAAAGCAAACTGACACTAGCATGAAGCAGACTGACACTAGCATGTAGCAGACTGACACTAGCATGGAGCAGACTGACACTAGCATAAAGCAGACTGACACTAGCATAAAGCAGACTGACACTAGCATGTAGTAGACTGACACTAGCATAAAGCAGACTGACACTAGCATAAAGCAGACTGACATTAGCATAAAGCAGACTGACACTAGCATGTAGCAGACTGACACTAGCATGAAGCAGACTGACACTAGCATGTAGCAGACTGACACTAGCATGAAGCAGACTGACACTAGCATGTAGCATACCTACACTAGCATGAAGCAGACTGACACTAGCATGTAGCATACCTACACTAGCATGAAGCAGACTGACACTAGCATGTAGCAGACTGACACTAGCATGTAGCAGACTGACAGGAATAAATGCCCCATTATGAGCATTATCATTTTATTCTTTGGACTATTTCATAGCTGACTAGTTAAAACATATGACGACATGATGTCAAACATCCTCTTTTGTCACAGCACAAGCCAGCAGGCAGGTTACGTTGTTTTATTTCACTTTACAACAGGGAGGCATCAGTGCTGTGAGCAGCAGCACTTCAGTGGTACTGATCATATCTGACCAGAACCCTAAACATGCACTTTGTATGTGTAAAATAACACCTGCAGCCTGAATCATGGAGCTCTGCTCCGGCAAAGCATGTCAGCGCCGATTGGTCAGATAGAGCAGACGTAAACGGCAGAGAAGGAAGTTTCTTTAAGCTCCACAAATCTGTGTAGCGATAACGTATATCTGCCTCATTAATGGTAAACAGGTCGCTGTGATAAGCAGGAAAAGCAACAAATGGAATTTTTCAGTCTTCAGTCGAAGAAAAAACAAACTTTCCAACTCAGACATTTTTTTTAAATTTCATCTTTCTTGCCTGTTTCCCTCCAAAACTCATTCTTGCGCCTTCATTTAGATTTGGCTCCTCGGCCTGACTCACACACTTTCCACCTGTCACCCTGTTCTTACGCCTCGATTCAAGAAATCAAAGGGTAGAAATAGCTCCATCCATATCAGACCCCACAGTTCCAATCGGGTCCAATCATTCCTGGGTTCTGGCATTGGACATCATTTCAAGGATTCTCCAGCCACCTGTCCTATTCCCTCCTCTTTTTTTTCTCCATTTATAATTCCGCCCCGCAGTGAGGATTATGCGAAGCAAGGCATGCGTGTCAAAGGGAAATTTAGTGGGTAAAGACAGCCAAGATTGGCGGGATGAATTAAACAGATAACGAGAGGAGACGAAGTGGGGGAACCATGTAGAGCAAAACGCCTCAGCGATGTTGGTCATTTCAGAGGGGCTCTTCTTTTTTTTTTTCACTCCCCACAGGAGCACGGAGGCAATATCTAAATTAATAAAGTGATGAAATGAGTTTGTGCCGTGGACTTTCTGCTGTTTGACTTTCCCATCTGGATTAGTGCAGGCTGAATGGACGCTCTGTTACTTTTGTTACAACTGCGCAATTCACTGTCGGAATTTGGCCCTGTGCTGATAAGGCTCCCCCACCTCCTGCTCCTCCTCCTCCTCCTCCTCCTCCTCCTCATTACCATCTTATTCCATATGCAGGGCCTCTGTTAACTGAGAGCCTGCTCACACACAGAACACCAACTATTACACGAGCTCCTGACTACTATTACAATAAGCGGAGAACATTTAAACGCAGACTATTACACGAGGCTCAACTCACTGTAACACTGAAGGACGCTTTCAAAGAAAAATGGTAACTGTATCACCAAAGGGAGGTCAAGGAGAATCGGAGGATGAGGCCTCTAAATCTCACGCGAGCCGGAAAATTGGACCGTAATTTGTAGATTTCTAACATCCAGTGAGTTGCTGAGGAAGCGTCACTTGTTGAAACAGACGCCTGAGTCTAGTTGAACCCCAAAATGTACACGAAACATGAAACAAGGCCGTTATCTCATGGTCCAATCTACATTCATGATGTCTGAACTGGCTTCACGCAATATAAACAGTCTGAAAGTTCAATCTGAATTCTCGGGATCCCCCAGGATGAGCTGGAGAGTGTTGCTGGGGAGAGGAACATATGGGAACCCCTTCTTAGGCTGCACTGCCACCCGACCCCAGGTAAGTGGAAGAAACATTGATGAATGGATGGATGGATATAATAATATACTTGTAAAAGGAAGAGAAAATGTTACACGTTTAAATTTCTTTTGAAATACTACAGGAGAGTAAATCAGTGAGATTTTTTTGATGAAGATTAAACCAATCAGCCAGAGATGCAACTGATTAAATTTCATTTAATTAAAAGAAGATTTGTGGGGAAATCGCCTGAATCATGTCCAAGTAAAGAAGCTGAAAGAATAGATTGACCTTTCACAATTTAAACAGATTGATCTATTTTACTTGGACATGTTGAGTCGGTTGGTTTCATGATGTCTTTTTACTAAATATAAATTATTATAATTTACTGTACGCTTGGAGAATCATAGTTTCAGTGATTTTAGAAGTATTTATTACATCTATATTTGTCCGGCACCTACAATAAAACATTTTTTTAGAAGTTTTGGATTTTATTGTCTTATGCTTGAAATGGTTGCAGTGATGCGTGAGTTAATTTTCTTCATCTTGTTATGGCAAATAAACTAACCCAAGCGACATTGACCTCCTAGTTAGAGTTCTATCAGAGTTCCATTCTAACTAAGAGTTCTAGTTAGAGTAAATTTTGTAAACTAGAGACATTTCAGAAAGCACAAACTTCAGCTAAGATTCCCCCTTATGTCGTTGAACCTAACAGCAGCAGTGTCATTATTCATGAGTGACCCTCATACTATGACGAAGACTCTAGAATCACATTGGAATCATTATTTCTTTGAAAATGAGTTTGTTACACGAGAAAAACAACATTTCACTGAGGGCCGCTTCTTCGGGATCTGACTCAGTAACTATTTAAGACACAACAAATTTGACCCCGAGCGGTTTAATCTACTATTCTATCTTGTTCAAGTCAGTAAAATAAACATTTGTTGTCTCATTATAGAGAAGTGCTAAAAATCCAAGCACTCTGGATCACTAACGGAACCTTTTGTAAATATATGTACTACCCTTTGGTTGAAAATGTCAGATGTAATACCCAGTATGAACACAAGGCGTCAATGTTGCATCACTGCCTAGATAGAGCAGCATCCCCTCCCTTCCTCCCTCCCTCCCTCCCTCCATCGATACTATGGATTACACCTGGGTAAACACACAGGGGCTGCAGCAGCCCTGCTTCATTAGTGGAAATAACAGCGATAGTTACGCTTACAGTGGTTCTAATTACAATTAATTGGCATTCCTCGCTCGACCGGGGTCTCTGGATGAGAGAAGGGGGGGGCTTGTTGGCTTTTGGGTCAGCTGAGTCAGGAGGACTGAGGGGGGAGGAGGACGCAGCGGGGGCCATTACAGAACCACATTATGGAGCATGAAGAATCAGACACTGGTGGAGCCTGCAGGGTCAAAAACAACAAAACCTGATTATATATATAGAGAGAAAGTGAGTAGAATGTATCTTCGATTACCTACATCAAGTCTTTTTGTTAAAAAAATTGTTGAGATAGTTAACCCTCATATTCTTAAAATGAAAGTCAATCAATAATCCCGGCCTTTTGAGGATTCACTTTTGCAACAGTTTGTTTGTTTTTGCAGGTATCAGAACTTTTTCTTTGTCTCTTTGACTATTTTCCTTGTTCTTTTATCTCCCTCCTTCCCTCCCTCCTTCCCTCCATCCATCCATCCGTCCGTCCGTCCGTCGGCTCATGGCTGGCTGATTGCTGCCAATCTCAGCTGAGGATCCCCGGAGGAGTTTAGAGGATGGCCGTGCTTCAGCGGGTTATGGAACGCAGCTCACGAAGGAAACAAACGGGTTCTGAAGGGGAGGGCGGGTGTGTCATCACTGGCTGCTACTGTTTACCCAGGACAGCAGACGGAGAGCAATCACAAGCTGAGACATTAAGAATCGCCACTCGACTATTGAATCGTGAAAATATTTGAATATCTCCGCAAAGGTAGCCGATGTATGAAGAAGAGAAGATTTGATTATTGCTGTAAATCCATGGAACGGAATGATAGAAAAACATTCTTCTCTTCCCGTCTCCCATAATAAACCCTGTCTGGCTTATAAATCAACCCAGACGCAGTCGTCGTGAGAGTGAACCGTCGTCAGTCAAAGTGACAGTCATACGCTGCCTTTCATACAGAACCGGCTCTAGGTGGGTCGCTCTGCACGTCAATCTGCTCCATAATGCAGCAAGAGGTGTGTGTGTGTGTGTGTGTGTGTAGAAATGTTAATGTGATTATGGCGATGTGTGAGCTCCCTTGAAGGCTATGTCGAGCAAATTAATGTCGGGCAGGATGATGAATGGGACAGAGGTTGTCTTTTTCATTTTGGGATGCATAACTCAATCAGCTTCCTGTGCAGGCCTGCAGCGACGGATGTTAGGACCCCAGCGAGGCACGCATCTCCCCCAGAAGCAGCCGCTTCTGTTCATCATGTACCACAAGCTCAGTAGAAATAAAAGCTGCGAGCAGGGTTTATCGGACCCCGGCGTCCACACCTGTGTGTAAACCCGGGTCTGACCTTTCACACTTTAAGCACAATGCAGAAGGAAACGTTTGACACGGCTCAGATGAAAAGGTGTCACAAGAGGCTTAGTTACTGCTGCCAGCAGGTGGGGCTATCACTTTGACTGGGTACTGTCACGTAGACATCATCAGGGCGGGACTCTTCACCAACATGTGAAGTTTGGGAAGGATTGGATAATTGGAACGGATTGGACTTTATGAGCACATGGCGAGGGATCAACATTCGCCTTTCAGGTTATGGTTGATTAAGCCGAATTCGTAGACAGACTTCATTAAAGTACAACTCTCATACATAAAACAAACTGATCAAAATGCTTGACCTAAGGTCATGGCTCCACGGGGATTTTTCACCACCTTGACCGTTCATCTAAACTCAAGGTTTTGGTAACAATTATTAAACCTCGAGTGGATCGCTTTGATGACGTATGATGCTTGGAAACGGCGAGAATCGCACATCTGTTAGGTGAACGTCCCAGCACCAAGAGTCTCTTTGGTGGCTGCTGGTAGGATGAACATGTGTAACAAATTTCATACTTCCAGGTGAAATGGGGTCGGGGGGCCGCTACTCTGGAGACAAAGTGCCACTTCTTTTGCTGGGACCCATAAAATATGACAATTTCTCCTACGACTGATCTGTGTGCAAAATGTCAGGAGTTTTCAGGCAGGATGAAGCCCCAACATGTTGATGGATTTAGTCGAGAACTCCTGGCATTACAGCAGGGTCCCTGCGCTGCTTAGACCCCGGGCCCTAGTTATCTAGATACGCTTCTGCAGACATATACAAATACAGACTTTGTGTCTGATCATTCAAATAATCATCATGACGATTGATCTAAGATGCAAGGAGGAAGGGATGAGGACTCTTCCAGGGGGCTCTCCTGTGAGGATTGAGCAGATGTAAACGCGGCGATGGTGCTTTACAACGGGATTTGCCAATCAATCAGCGTTCATTAAAATGTAAGGACCACCCCGATAGAGGAGACCGTTCCCCACCGTTTCTTCTCACTGAGCAAATTATTCCCCACGGGGTAAATTAGGTTTGTCACACACACACACACACACACACACACACACACACACACACACACACACACACACACACACACACACACACACACACACACACACACACACACACACACACACACACACACACACACACACACACACACACACACACACGCTCCAGTGTTCAGTGCATTAGTTCTTTCTTTCAAACCCGAAATGAAAGAATGACTCCAGCGACGTTCATGCTGACATTTGACGGCTTTTGTTCTTATTTCAACGCAGCTGAAAACACGCAGAAACTTAAAAACAAAGGTTTGAGACGTAGCAGACAAAATTCTGTCAGTTACTTCACAGACAAGAAAGTTTTCATTTGAGATTAATCATGTGTGAAAACCCAACCAGAGCCGCCACATGGTGATAAAGTCAGGCTCAACACCAAAGAGACGCCACGAGCTACAAAAAGAGGGTCTAAACTCTGGGGGAGTCGAGTAGAAGAGAATGTTGAGTGACATGTAGGCGGTGACGCACAGTGAGTGTCTCAGAGTCTCCGGTTGTTTTTGGTCAGAGGAGAGAGAGACAACAACTATTCCCTCTTCTTCAATTGGCGTTATGACTTCTGTTTACTGTTGCAAGGTCGTGGTCAAATATGAGTCCTGTCTCTGAAGTCTGTCGGGAGGAGGATTAATCCAACAACGCCATGTTGGAGTTTCTCCCGTTTGGCAGAGATGTTGTGAGGGTATTAGTGGTAAAACCCAGAACAGGCCTTTGTATTGTTTTTTTGCTTGTGTTCATGAACTGGGTTGGAACCGGACTGTTGGTTGTGAAGAATGTGAAACAGTCTCACTATGTGTTCATGAGTATTAGTTGGAAGACAAATAACATTATACCTACAGTTAACATTATACAGTACCGACACCATTATACCTCTACCATTAAAGGTGTGATGGTTCCGCTACCATTCATGGTGACGGAACCACCAAGCCTGGTGTGTTTGATAGTTCCAAGCCTGGGTTTAACTAGTCCAGCTGCAACCAGTTATCAATGCTGTGTGGTACCTCCTGAGGGGGCAAATACTTTTTCACACAAAACCCAGTTGGTGTCAGACGAAATTTCAGGTTGAGTAAATATATTTATCATTTAAAACTTGTATTTTGTGTTTATTCGGGTTGTCTTCGTTTAATGCTAATTTGTGCTAATTGCATCCCGGAAAAGTCGGGGGAATTTTAAATCAACGTCGACCTTGGTGGGAGGAAGAACTGGAATGATTTTGGTAAAGGTTGCATATTTCCAACACTAAGGGAAGCTTTAAACCCCAAAGGTTTTCCGGCCATGTTTTCACAACTGTTGGTCCGATTTAGTCCAAATTTGGTGGATAAGAATCGACTCGAAGAGAACTATCTCGTACGTATCATATTTTACTCTAATAGCTAATATGTTACTCACTAAAGACTGGTTGTTTGTTTTATTTTTTAATGAAAAACTGTTTTTCCTGACATAACTTCACATTTAATTTTGAGGACTTCCATAGCTTGTACTATGCAGGGGATTGGGGGCTTTTCAGGGATTCACCCAACAACGAGCTCATCAGTAATGCTTTGCTTGCGTCATTAAATGTAAATGTTGGCAAAGGACGGATTTATATTTGACCCAAATTCGTTGGGCTTCCTGCTTCATTCTTATTATATGAGAAAAGACTCTTTTGGTCCCGAAGGAAATTCTTGTGCCAGATATTCCTGCAAAAGCTACAGAAACAAAAAGGTATTATAACCTTTTAACAAAGGAGGAGTAAGGAAAACAGAGTAGTTAATATAAGTGAGAATGTTAAAGTGTGGGAGAAGTTAATGTAGAATAACAGCGTGATAATGAGCGTGTTATTACACCTGACAATAACACTGTAAATAATAAAGCACATAATAAATGTAATGATATTCAATGGAATATTCTAGCTGAATGGTAATGACTCTTATTATACAATAATGAAAACTATATAGATGGTCATGTTGAAGAATTTTACACTTAATATCAGAATTATTGTCGTATCGGTTCTAACGTCCGATGTTTAAGCTGTCGGCCTAAAGTTGAATGACCTTTGGTAGAAAAGACTTCCTGTGGCGTTCTGTGAGGTACCTTAGTGGTCTCTGTCTGCTTTTGATTGACAGCTTTATTAAACCCTGATCCTATAATGACTATTTATTAATGCAACCTTGGACGCATTAATAAATAATGCGTCCAAACCACACGAATCACACATCAGGGTATCCGTTTCCCTCCTTTTGATCCCTTACATGTTTTACCCCAGAAATGAAAGAACATAAGCAAACATGGAGGGGCATACGTAGGAGGGATTTACGTTTAAACCTACGTTCACTTGCGGCAGCACTGAGTGCCTCAAACCCGCCGCTCCCCTCCTGAATGCAATTTGTCCGGATGTACGCTGGGGGCTTCTCCTAAACTCCAATGCTGGACCCGCCGCTTGATGTTTCATCAGCGGGCATTATCTGGGCCCCGAAGGAAATAAGACGCACGCCGCAACGTCTGCGGATGAAAAAAAAATCCCAAATAAATAAGAAGGAAAAATCCCTTGAACCCCTGCGACAAGCAGGAAGCAGCGAACGCCTGCACACACACGAGCACTTGGAGACACGGCTCTCAGGAGATGGCGGAATTCATTTTGTAGGACAGAAGAGAACTAATTTTGGGAGTGAGCCTCTGTTAATGAGAACGTCTTTGATGTGTAAACCCTCCAGTCCCAGTGCAACGCTGATATGGTCTCTCTACAATCCAGCTTAGGTACATCCCCGCTCCCTTCTGCACTTTTATCTGTGTGTATGAAATATGTCCAAAGCTAATATATCCGTATCCTGCAGGAGGAAACCTGACTGAAGAAGAAATAAGAGGTACGAAGAGTGCTGCCGATGTGAATCTCACATCTCCGTGCTCTACACTCCATTCTGGTGTCTATTTTTACTCTACCATGGACATCGCACGCATGATAAAGAAAATATATTTTTAAGAGAACATGCCTTTCTTTGGTTCATTTCATTTCTGAATCGCTTCTCCACAGAGTAATTAGATTGTGGCTATGTCGAAATACTGAATACTTTTAATCAGAGGATAATTGGACACATGCCCCCTGATAGATGCTGCGGCTTCACTTTGAGTCACGCAGGAATTAGGCCATTCTCGGGGATCCCTTTCCTATCTGCTTTGACTCATGCAGGCCAGCACTGGTGGACTGAACAACAGAAATGCTGTAAATAAGATTGCTCGGTTATTTTTTCCCCCTACCGCTGCGATATCTGATGAGCTTCTATCAACTCCCCGCTGATGTGTCGAGACGACGTCACTGAATACACCACGAATACGACTTTTCTTCATCTCAAACGAACAGTTGAAGCCCTCTGACTGACACGATCAGTCAGGTGACGCACAGATGGGGCAGTAGCGGTGGTTGAACCCTTTTGGTGAATGCAGCAGTTATAAACACCCTGGAGTAAATAAGATTAATACAGAATTATTGAAGGCTATAATGTGGGATCAGTTTTGTCTGTTTTGCAGAAGAATGCTACAAACTGAAATTTGAATGAAGCTATAATATATTTATTATTATTATTGTTACTATTGTATTTATTATCATTATTGTTATTGCTACTATTATTGCTATCGCTCATTTATATTTTTTATTTATTATTACTTTTATCTTATTTATTTATGTTTCAATTATTCTATTAATACAATTATTTTATACATTTTATTTACTTATTTGTAAGCTATTTATGTTTTAGATTGTCTACCTCTCTCCCATACTTACTCCTGTTTTTAAGAAGTTTGATTTACCATCAGGAGGTAGAGAGTTAGTCGCCCAGCAATCAGAAGGTCAGCAGTTCAAGCCCCTGAAGTTTACATGTCGTGGGGTCTTTGAGCAAGACCCCGAACTCCAACACATGGAGGCAGAGAATGACTTTTACAACGTTGTGCTGCGATAAAAGTTAAGCTATTATTATAAGGTCATTATTATATACTTGGAAATCTTCTAATTATGTATTTATAGCCTTTGTATAAAAGCGTGATAAATGAAGAGTAAACGCGGTTATATTACTCCTGGTGTGTTTTGTGTAAAATAAAACATGCTCTTACATTGCAGCGTTTCGGATTAGATAAGATTAGAAGCCTTGATTTGTCACATTCAATAACATAAGTAGTACAACTAAATTGGTTCTCGGTATTTAACCCGTCCCTCAGGAGCATTTGTTTGTTTTTCTCACATCGGAATCAAAATCAATAAGCGTATTCTTCTATTTCTTTTTTTAAAAGGATTCAGATCACACAGGTCATTATTGACAGGACAGCTGAAGGTGAGGCAGGAAGTGGCGAGATGACATTCGACGCACATGATCCAACCTGCAGGTGGAATCCAACCGGCGGCTACATGCTCAATCAACTGTGCCTGCTATAAACACACGCCCACAACACACTCCTAAACAATGTAAACGACAAAATGTAAAAAAGGTTTGAATAGATTTACAGCGAAATCTGAAAATACTCGGTTGCTAATAAACTGCAGTTCAAACTGGGAGATATAGAAAATATATTCAAAGGCTTTGTTCGATACTTTGTTGAAGCAGCTTTGGCACCAATTACAGCCTCGAGTCTTTTTGAGTATGATGCTACAAGCTTGGCACACCTGTTTTTGGGCAGTTTCCACAATTCAGGACCTCTCAAGCTCCATCGGGTTGGATGGGGAGTGTCGGAGCACAGATCTATCCCGAGAAGTTCTATCGGGTTCAAGTCTGGGCTCTGGCTGGGTCACTCAAGGACATTCACAGATTGTCCCGTAGCCACTCCTTTGTTATGAGGGCCGAGTGCTTAGGGTCGTTGTCCTGTTGGAAGATGAACCTTCGCCTGATTGGTGGAGGGCTGCAGAGATGGTTGTCCTTCTGGAAGGTTCTCCTCTCTCCACTGAGGAACGCTGGAGCTCTGTCAGAGTGACCATCGGGTTCTTGGTCACCTCCCTGACTAAGGCCCTTCTCCACCGATCGCTCAGTTTGGCGAAGCGGCCAGCTCTAGGAAGAGTCCAGGTGGTTCCAAACTTCTTCCATTTATGGATGATGGAGGCAACTGTGTTCATCGGAACCTTCAATGCTGCAGAAACTTTTCTGTACCCTTCCCCAGATCTGTGCCTCGATACAATCCTGTCTCAGAGGTCTACAGACAATTCCTTGGACTTCCTGTCTAGGTTTTATGCTGACATGCATTGTAGACATTAAAAAGTTAATCTCTATTGAGTGACATAAGAGGACCATGTTTATTCACCCTCAGATTGTCACAATGACTTACATCGTCAAAGTATATTCCTATTATATTTTGAGCATGAATCTTTATTCTTAGGAAAATCTTCTGCAGTAACGGTAAAAGTTCAGCAGGATCAGCTGTGGCTCAGGAAGTAGAGCGTTTTCCCACTTAATGGACGATGTGGTTTGATTCCCGGCGCATGGAGACCTTATGCTAAAGCATAAAATTTCTTTGTTTTAAGATGTAAAAAAAGAAATTAGAAGAAAAAAAAGGAGCTTTTTGATCCAGTTTGTAAGTGACAGAACTCAGACTGTAGAGTTGTTTACCATTGTGACATCACCGCTGCATCATTGTGACATCACCGCTGCATCATTGTGACATCACCGCAGCTCAACTTCGAAGAGCTCAGAATGGTTTGCTAAATTATGTAACTGATTAATTACAGTTTCTACAGCAGAGAAACACCTTTTAACGATCACCGTTATCATTAATAATGACGCGTCCCCCCGCCCAGTATGATAATTAATGCATAATGAGATATTTGCTGCGACAATGACTACTACTTGACATATATCTCGCCTGGAGGATTAAAGCGCTGTTATTACACTTGCTGCCACTCAGTCCCAACCACCGCCATAACCCCTCCATCTCCCTTCATCTTTTTCCTGCTAAAAAGCGTGCTATCAGCTAATGACTTTCTTTGGCCTCCTATTAATCATCCTAATGAGCCCCACCCAGCAGAGATAATCAACCGCGCTCACCACTGAGCCAATAGAGGAAGAGTTTGGTGCCGCCGCAGTCCTCATCCCCTTTTTTTTCTCCATATTTTTTCTTTTCCCAGCTTCTCGTATTTTATCCACCCCTCTCTCTCCCCTTCAGAGCTAATCAGTCCCTCCTTTCCACGCTCTTCTTCACTCAATCATGCCTCCTGTTCCACTTCTTCACATCATCACATGGTTTCCGCTGCTTGAAACATCTCCCCATCCTTTCTCCTCCTCCCTTTTTCATACTCTTTTCTCGCTCCTGCCTTCCTCTTCATTTTCCCCACGTCCTTCCTTCCTTCAACCCTGAGAGCAGCGATGAACTCACCAGTACTCTTTCCACTCGTCCTCCTCAAAAACGTCCTCTGGAATGGGATCAATCAGCACCAGGTCTGAGACTTGCCTGAGGACACACACACACACACACACACACACACAGATGAAGGATGCTCATTGACCACCCTCGTCCACTCTCACCTCCTGGCCTGGGCTGTAATGAGTGGGAGATGGATCACGTCATTTCTTCACTCTGCAGGTCCGGATGTCCTCCTGTCCCCGCAGACAGATGACTGCATGCACAACCAACATCCAAGGGCAGTATTTCCTCGGTGTCACCCTCGCACCGCTACTTCATTTTCTCCCTTAATGGCTGTGACATCAGGCCGGATTAAATACTAAATCTTTCATCTCAGGTACAGGCCGCTCGTCACGTTAATCACCGTGTTGTCGTTAACGTGACTGAGTGATGAGGGATGATGAGGACAGATGCCGGAATATATTGTATTAAGTGCAAGCTCTGGAGGCGGGGTTTACCAGATGCTGTCGAGCAGTAATAAGATGACCTCATCCCCCAACTTTTAAATCTTATCATAGATTTGTCAGAAGCATGAGGGATGGGTTCGGTTGGTCTATTTTTAAACCGTTAATTCATCCCATGTGAAGACCCGTAGCACCATGAGGCTCCTGTGGCCGCGTGACCCGATCCCTCATTCTCCTGCAAATGCAATGTAATTTGTTCAAACTCTCGCACCATCCTGCTGCAACAAAAACTCACTGATGTAGAAAAAAATCTAATCTGCTGATCATTTGAGGAAAAAGTATTGTTAATGTGGATGATCGACAGTTTGACTAGAACAGGTATTGACTCAATGAGTCTTAATTAAATGTATGAATTTATTACAAACAGACTCATGAAATAATTATGCATATTTTGGTGACGTTTAGAAAAATGATGATAATGGCCGCTGCTCCTGCTATGGACTGTAGCTGGTTTGGATTTATTTTCATGAAATGTGTTGACAGTAAGAAAAACTTCAGAATAACAGCAACCGCATTCGTCCCTCAGCCTTTTAGTAATACTGCTCAAAAATCATCAAAGTATAACACAGACAAAATAATGCTCTGCTTTTTGGATCTTTCCTGTTAGGAAGCGTGAGTGATGGTGAATCATTTTGGTGAAAATTACATTAACAACAGTCGGGCAGGGGAGGCAACAGCAACACAACCCTCACAAAGGTTCTGGTTCTGCAGCTGGTGACCACAAACTATCTCTCTCTCCTCATCCTTGTTGACTGATTCTTCTCTAGTTTAGCATCTTGCTAGTTTCCCGCAACCCATTCAGGTTCCAGAGGTAGTCCAACTCCTCCAGGATGATACGTCCATACGTGTCGTCACCAGACGGGTCGCTGTGTCTCCTAACAGTTTCTTCCACTCTGGACGAGATTACAGAACACTGAAATACGAGGAGAATCGGACAGGACCGTCTCATTCGTGTGAGGAGGATCAGGAGGAGCACTGGCTGCCTACAAAATGAACTCCAGTGGGCTACTGGTGTTTCTGACCAAATGTCAGAAACATCACACCGGTTTGGCGGTGGGCCAGGGATAGTCTGAGGAGGTAGATCCCTGGAGGGTCACACAAACCTCCACCTGTTAGCCAGCGGTACCCTGACTGCTGTTAGGTGCTGGAGTGAAATCCTCAGACCCACTGTCAGACCTTCTGCTGGTCCGGTGTGTCCTGGGTTCCTCCTGGTGCAGAATAATGCCGTACGACCAGAGTGTGCAGGCAGTTCCTGAATGACTAAGACGTTGATGTCATTGACATCCTCACGCTCTCCGGACCTGAATCTAACTGAGAACCTCTGACATGTGACATATCGGTGCATTCAGCACCGCCAAGTACTGCCAGACACTGTCCAGACTCGAACTGATGCCCTGATCCAGGTCTTTGATGAGATCCCCCAGGACACCCTGTCATGTCCGGATGCTGTCAGGAGACCAGAGAGGCTCATGGAAGCCAGACCCGGTACTGAGCCACATTATGAGTTGTTCTGATGAAATTAGACCAGCCTGTGATTTAATTTTTTTCACTTTAGAACTGACAGTTCTTACATTATATTTTGTTCTAATGTTATTATTAGATATTATATTAGTTATTAATAACATCTTTTAACTTGAATATTTTTGTTCATTGAGATCCAATCTGTGATTTGAAGCTTCTCCTAATTTATTTTTCAGCAAAATGACTTTTTACAGGTAAAAACGTTGGGGCTATCCCTTTAATATTTCTGTGGCATAATACTTACACATCGTGGATGTGGCTGTAAAACCTGCCGTTGAGAGCGCCAAGCTCAGAGCCAACCAGGACGAAGGGCTTGGCGATCCCAGCAGCCTGCAGGAGTCGGTGCAGATCATCCACCATCCTGGAAGACAACGACACTCATCTGTGTCTGCAGGAAACCAGGACACGCTGGCAAACTGGGCCAGGAGGTTCATTTATTCAGCTAGCTGGGTATGAAAGATGTCTACGAAGGGCCGTAAATAACATCATGAATCTCTAATGTGCCCGTCAACACATTTATTAAGAATCCGCTAGACGGTCATTAAGGAAAAGATCAAACATTACAGAAGGAGGTAAAGAGGACTGGAACAAATTCCTGAATGAAAGTTTACAAGTATTGTTTTTTTGTTTTTCCCACAGCAACACAAAAACTGAACAAACAACAGCTTCCAGGAGGAGATTGTTGGATCTCTTCTACTGACACCCACAGGAAAAACAATCCCCTGCAAACTTCACTCATCAGCAGCGGCGGCGGCGGCATCATCAAGAGAGGAGACGCAGCAGCTTCCTCTCCTAGAGCCATCTGCTGCCCTCTGGGTTTGTTGTGTTAGTAAATCCAACCGGAGGTGTCAAAACCAAACGAGTAGTTTTCTCAAGACTCCAAGGGGTTAAGGCTATGTGGTCGTTAAACTCCTGGAGATATTGAATTCTGGGAAATTGATTGCTTGCATGTCAAACCGGCGCTCCCTGGGCTAGATGCCAAGGTAAAGTAGACTGCTGACCATCGGCCATCAGGGAGGCAGATTTAAAGGCCGGGCAGACGCTTCAGGGTGGCAGATTAAAAACTGTCCCAGCAGCAGGGTGAGGCGGGGCAGGGCGGGGTCGTGATGTGTTCAGGTGAAGAAGGCAGTGAGGGGTCTGGGCTGGCTGGAGCATTAATGACAAGTACCGGGTCGCCAATTTATCAGGGAGGCGTTGATTGCAGAGAATAGTTACTGCGCGGTGTTAAGGATAAAGTCAAAGAGTTTACACTCTGTACAGAGACAGGTAATTAATTATTAATTAGTAGGCTGGGAGAAACATTTTAAAACAGTTTGATTTGAAGTTAAACACCCAACTGGAACGTTTAGAATTTCTGTCTCGGCATCTTCAGAGTGGAACAAAGTGCAGTGATGCTTTTTATTTTGTCATAAAGTGTCATAATAAACAGGTTGGATTTTGACGCTTTGCATAAAATCTGGAGTTTATTCAATGGACTGAAACCGCAAAATCAGAAATCGACTCAAGCTCAGAAATCAATCTTGATAATCAGCCAGGGATGCAAAGAATTTGCTGCTTTTTCTTTGTGTTGTGTTTAAAATTGTAAAACTTTTCTGTAGAAGAGAAAAGTAAGTGAAGTACTACGGGTGTCCGTCAAAGTACTGGAGGTCCTGGAGGGGAGCAGCAACACAGCAGAGTGGTTCTTTCTAAGTGCCGTTCGGACCCGGAATTTGAACTTTCCTATGACCAAACCCTGGAGGCACAGCGTGGGAATGATTCACTGAGTCATTGTTGAGCTTTGATGCCAGGGGAGGGGACAAGATCAAGCACTTCAGAAGAAAAGAGAACCATATTGGATCTATGCCCTAAAGGCCGCCACTTAACCTTGGTCTCAATGAAGATTTTGTCCTTGTATCTTTTTATAAATGTTATTGTCATTGGTGTTTTTACCTCCGCCAAGGAGGTTATGTTTTCACTCTCCTGTGATTGTTTGTTTGTATGTTTGTCTGTTGATTTGTTTGTTTTCGAGCAGGAATTCAGAAAAACTAAAGGAGGGGTTTGCATGAAATTTTACACAGATGTAGGTTTTGGCATAACCTAGAGGGGATTCAATCAATTTTGATGACCTTACGTATTTCAAATAAAACAATAAGCCGTTTGTAGTATTATGAAAGCTGTGTCACAATGTGGTTACTTCTGCCTTGGTTCCTTTGATGTTTCTTAGGGGGTTTAGCTGGGGGCTCAGTTTAAGCAGGTCCTTTGAGTCGGTCGAGTGGAGAAATCTGCATAAACTTTTTTTATTTAACCTACGGTACTGTTGTGCCTTGTTCTGAGTGCTTTTTCTACTTTGACCAATATGTTTTATTTCCATTGTTGTTTCCCTGTTGTAGACTTCAATTGTACTTGGAATCACTTCCAATCAATTACTTTTCCAACTACCCAGAGTGTCTGCATCTGGATTTTTCATGTCATCTTTTTGCTCATAATACATAATATTTTGTAACATCATTGTCTTTGGCTGTTAGATTGTTGATTGGATATAATAACAAGATAGTAAGTGTTACTCTACTGGATATCTTTGGCCAACAATATGTTCATTGTTTAACATCTGAAGCTTGTTTTTCAATGCTGTGACAATAGGTAGAGGTGGAGAGACTCAATATCAGGTAGAGGGGAGGAGTTAAAGATGGGGAGTTTATATATTGGTTGGGGGGGGGCTTACCATTCAGATCTTCTCTGCCTGAACTTGCTGCTACACCTAGTCCCATACAAAGCTTAAAGATTAAAGCTTAAGGAAGTATTTTCATCCTTCACCCTCCATCATCCAACCACCCATCCATCCATCCTTCCTACTCAATAAATTGTTAAACAGCCCTTGGATGCTTGTGCTTTAATGTTCACACCAGCTGGAAGATCAATGGTCCAGTGACTCAAAACATCTGAAAGTCTGTTTCACTCATCCTGTCTCTCAAATCACACACGTCAATATTCAACCACTGCAGTTTCAGAGTATAATATTTCACAATATAGTGTCCTATTTGGACCCAGATGGTCTACTCATAGCGACCCAAAAGTTGAGTGTGGAACCGGAGACATGTCTGACCCTCGATGGTTCACATCTCGGCTATATCGTGGAATGATGGGAGCTTCTGAATACTACTGTTGAAATCCACGCACTACACTAACAAATATAGTCGACTACAGCCGGGACTAGCAGCTCTGTAATTAGATGCAGAATTGCTTGGATCTATGAATGAAAGCAAGCTAACATGCCGATCATGACAACGCTAACATGCTAACCTTAAGCATGAACACGGGGTAAGTTCACCAACATGCATGTCATCAAGCTAACACGTGCTGAATAGCAATACTCAGAAGGTCCAGCTGAGTATCATGGGTGTGATATTAGTTTTGCAGGCATTTCTTCAAATGCAAACAATCTGATCATTTGGTCAGGAGAAACACCAAAGTCACAGGAAGTCATCTGATGGGGATTAAAAATCTTGTGCTGACCACACACATGCCAGTATCACGGCAAAACTCAGTGGATCTCTAACATCTGTGGGCCTGTATTTATGGAAATATAACTATTAGTTGATGAGATTCTTCTCTCTGGACTAAAGTGGTGGTGGTGACGGAGCAATCTGCAGTGCCATATTCTATTCTAAAATGAGGAAAATACTCTACAACAATAATACCACATACATATCATCATATTAATAAATAGTTTGCTAGTATTATTATTATCTTCTTGCCCTTTTAATATTCCCAGTACTGAGAAATGTTTTCCATAGTAAAATGGAACACACACACACGAGTCCTATTGTCGTTGTTTTGTCCTTTTCGGCTTGTTTTTATATTACAGTTCTGTTCTGGTGTCCAGACTGTTTCGTCCTGTTCTGTGTTTATGCACTAATAAAGAAAGAAAAGACCCAAAACAAATGACAAATATACAGAATTCAAATTAAGCTCAGCAGGATTTATTAAGTTTTCCATTAAATTGTTTTTGCAGGGATCTTACCAGAATACAAAAGCCCGACCTAAAACAAAGCTGGGTCCTTTCATTGCAACCCACGGGAAAAACTTCTATCATCAGAGGCAGCATCGTCATTAGAGGGGAGGGAGAGCAGCTCCTCTCTGAGAACCATCTGCTGTCCCTTTACTGGATCATCGCTTACTTTCTACCTTCTGCATGTTTGTGTAGGAGATATTGGCGAGTTTGGACCAACAGAGGAAACAGACAGTGGAATAGCTGATATCTTTTTTGTTGATGTGCATAACTATGCCCCCCTCCTGGCCAAACAAATAGTTAATTCAGGCCAATGACGGTGTTCAGAATGCAGACTATCAGACCATGTTTGTGTTTGTGTTGGCAGCAGGCTGACCTTCCAGTGGTTGACATCCCCCAAACTTTCTCCGTTCCTGTGGTGTCATTCTGCATCAGCCGTTTGCTGAAGCCCAGTCCCATTCTGTCATAGGTGCAGACCTGAGTAGCGTGACAAACACAGAGAGAACTCGGGTGAAGAGGGATTTTAAATCGCACCATGCTCCAGAAATATAAAGGACTGAGCCCGGTACCATATCGTGTGACGGCGCTTTGAAAGTCCGTGATGGCTGAGAAACACGAAGAGATACAGGCTCAGGCACGAACGGGGAAGTCTACGTTTCTTTTGTCGCTCCTTATGCAACTTAGTTGTTGGGATGTATCTGGGCCCTCGCCTGACAAGCCACTGACCTCATTTGGGTCACATTTCAGACAAACGACATGGGGCAGGCTGTCAGGCCCAACTGTCCGCAGCACTGAGTCTTTCCAGAGCAGAGAGGATGTGGCAGAGCCGCTGCAGGGACTGTCCCTACATGCCCCTCGCAGCAAACAACATCCCTGCATTATAAGGACAGTGCTGTGAGAAAGTACTGGACCCCTTCCTGTTTCTTCTGTTCTGGTGTGTATCTGTTACCTAACAGTGTTGGATCTTCATGGAAAATTTATCATAAAACTAGGCCTACGCTGTCCTCCACATCCCTAAAAAGCCCCTGTCCCCTGCTTTGGACATGCAACCCCCCTGATTGAACGCCTCAAATTAAATGTGACCCATTAATAATCTATAACAGCCCATATTGACTCAACCTTACTATTTTTATGAAGTCGGCCGTCTGCTCTAACATCGGATCAAATAGTGAGTCAATAATGAAGATAAATACAGTTAATTATTTTTCCTGAGCTCCGTAATAAGACGAGCGTCAATTCATATGAGCTCGATTTAGACACAATCTGACTCTTATTTGGGCCGTTACGAATGACAAACTGTGTTTTCTGCAGGAAAAAACACGGAACAGGGGCTTACAGCGTCCAGGGGCGAACACTAACTGTCCATCAATTTGAAAACACAGCTGCAAAAGCCACAAGACAACGTAGGTGTTTACGAAGGACTATTAAAAGGGATGCATCCCCGGACGTGCTATTTAATGCTTCATTTAGTAAATAAAACAGATACGACATAAACATGTCCGGATATTTCTATCTGCTGTGTTAGCTTACACTTAACTTCTGGGTCGTTGCCATTTGACTTACAATAAAATGTTCATCATCATCAATAAACTTAACAATGACCCTAAAATGCAAAGTGGCCAAAGGTACGGTTAACAAGGTTTATTATACTTGCTGAAGAAAACTCTTTAGCACCATCGCTCATACTGACTTCAGTTGTTGCTACGGCAACGCGTACACAAAGATCAGAACGACCACCAGGAAGTTAAGCGAAGCTACTGCGGCTAATCAAAATATCATGACATTTTTGTCTAATATATCTGTTTTATTCACTAAATTACAACTTTGTGTTGTAGCTGTTGCAGATCGTTCTTCTTTATGTGTTGTGTTGTGGCTTTTGTAGATCATTTTTCTTAATGTGTTGTGTTGTGGCTTTTGCAGATTGTTTTTCTTAATGTGTTGTGTTGGAGCAGATAGTTTTTCTTAATGTGTTGTAGCTGTTGCAGATCGTTCTTCTTTAATTGTTGTGTTGTGGCTTTTGCAGATCATTTTTCTTAATCTGTTGTGTTGTAGATGTTGCAGATTTTTTTTCTTAACGTGTTGTGTTGTGGCTTTTGCAGATCGTTTTTCTTAATGTGTTGTGTTGTGGCTTTTGCAGCGTGCTTGTGTTGTCAAATTGACGAACATGTTTTCTTTATTTGCAGAGTCATATGTTGTCAAATTGATGGTTGCAGTGCGTTTGCCCCTGTCGTCCAGACAGATCGACTCCAGTCGATTCATATGCCCACAACTTTGGAAATAAAGCTCACCCTAGTGGCTGAAATATGCAACTGACCTTTCCCAAAATCAGTCAAGTTCTTCCTCGCAGGGGTTAGAAAAGTAAAACAAACAAATGGTCCCTGACATAGTTTTGTGAAGTATCACATTGACGATCCATTTCTATATATTTATAGAAATATGATAAAGGCCACCTGAAGATTTACGTGATGATCTTAGTCGCACCAGTTGAGCTTGAGCTTCAACTCACAGACTGATACCCTCACATTCTTCATCAGCATTTTAGAGAGCAGAAACGATAATTCCCTCATTAAAGTAAAGTCATCCTGGCCCTGAAGCACAAAGCATCCCCGAGGCACCTCCGGGGTTGATCGAAGGTACGACACTCCTGCTGTGGAGATTTTGTTTGTTTCAGAACCGTTGTAATGGGATTCCTGACTTCCAAACGCTTCAACTTTCGACTCATCAGTCAAATTAATTATCTCCCAGAAGCTCTGACCATCAAGGTGCGTTGTCTCAACATCCAGACTAGCCTTAATTTACGGCTGGGTTGCTAGTGGCTTTCTTACCAACACTGTAACATCTTCCTGGATGAGCCTTCGCCATAGTTTTGGAGGAATTCTGACATTTGGACATATCTTGGAATAATCACTATTGTTCTAAGTCTTCCTCATTTGTAGATAAAGTGTCTCTATGGATCTGTGAAGTCCCAAAACCTTAAAAATAACTTAGTAACCGTTCTAACATCCTTTTTCACAGAGAAAGTTCAACACGATGGATATCCTTAGTCAAATATTCTTATTCCCCCAAAGTTAACCTTATTTCTAGTAAGTATTTACCTTCTTTGATTACCTCGCTCTTTAAGCAAAAAAGTAAAACATACATAAGTAATAATAATTTTTCCATTTAATACAACACAAAAAATTACATTTCCTTACCTTTGTCAGTGCCGACACACTTTCTTGCACATGCAACCAAACATCTGAGGACATTCCAGTTGGTGAGTCCAGTAGGACTAAAGTGAAACAAGATTAAAGTGATCAAATGTGTCACATTTTTTCAGAAATTGAAAGGAAATAATTCATGCCGGATCGTGAGCTCTTCCTAGGGTTTATTACCGACTGGGTTCCCATGTCCTTTACACAGAAGATGCATCTTTTGACCCAAGCCAATGTCAACAAGCTGGCCGCCTGGATTGAGAAGGAAACGGGTAGAAAGACTTCACCACTGACTTCTCAATGTTATTAAAAAAACGTTTTTTTTAGGTTAACATAACATTAAACTGAAGCAGCGATGATGATGTTTTAGCTGATTACAGAACCTTTGGGCAAGAGCATCTGTCCTTCTCTCTGCAGCGACGCATAGTTGAGGAACGGAGGGATGATGATGATTAATAGTAAACACTTTCCGATGTTCAGGAGCACGGAGCCATAAGACACCCTGCCTTCAGATCCGGCTTGGCTGCGCGGTCTCCGATCCGGAGCCTAGTTTAAATAGAGAAGAAAATTCAGTAATAAAGTACACAATGACTTGAATTCAGCATCCCAGAAAAACAGATTTATTATTGTACTTCGATATATTGATATATACTTTTGACAATTGGCGCATTCCTAGTATTACTTTCGCAAATTCAGTGATATTTCATTACTTGTAGTATTACTAGGTTCTTATTAACACACCAAATGTTAATTGGAGGTTTACCGTGGCATTAATCACAGTTTATTGCATTATAAGGGGGGATTTATAAGTAGTGAAATGAAGTAAACGCCAAATCGAACTATTTTCTTATGGTTTTTTAAAAATAACTTGCAGTGTCCTTCAAAAGTTTGGATGTGCAAATTCTACTTTTAGAGGCAAGAAAAATGATAATTATATGTTGGGTCAATCAAATACCACCGACAACCCAGCAAAGGACTAACGGGTTATCGGAAGTATATTCAATGGAAGAAAATCATAGCAAAACGCAGCATTCTTTCCTTTCAGGGGTTGTTTTTTTTAAGAAATGAGCTCTTTCAATGTAATTATGGAATTGTACCGATTTATATGTGACAATAGCTGCTAGTAAAGGGTAACATTGTTTTCTCCTGTCTTAGTTATGAGGAAGAGAAAATCCATCTTTGTAAGGATGCTGATAATGCCACAGTGAATGAAGTAAAAACAATGAGAATAATTCTAATTCTAATGTACGATCTCAGAACTTTGAATAGTTCTTTGTCCGCTGTATATGAAAAAAACAGAGGTGTACAATTATCCATTGCGCATATGTTGTAATAAAAAATTCTGTTCCAAAAAAGGTGGGTAGTACCAATCCATTCACTAGAATGTGAAGAAAGGCAAGAAAGCTGACCATGAAGGAATGCTTCCTCATGGATTTTTGTTCCTGCAGCAATCAAACGCTGTAAATCCGGACTGTAATCCATCACCACTTGCACTGTAATAAAAGATTATGTGTGCCCATGCTTTCCTGCACAACACTGTAGCATCGGACAGGCACATTACTGCAACACAATACATGTTCACACGTGGATATAGGCTGGTGAATTTGTTCTATAAAGATCTAGAGAATTTTATTTTATCATCTTTTATTATTCTTCATTCATTCATATTGCACCTGAAGTGTCTATTTTATCCATTGTGTGTATTTTTGTACTCTTTCAACCAGTATGTTGCTGTAACATCATTATTTCAAACCCTGGGGATTGATGGAGGTATTTTATCAGCAAATTGTTGTTGTGTAAAGTAGATTTGGCTCCAGTTCTCTCATGTGGCAATCTCGATATAATGTCAGAAATGTAAGAAGAGCAGGAACACGTCAGTAGTTGACAGACATTTATGACATTTGACATGAACAAACAGGTAAACAGTTAGCTTTCAGAGACAGTTAGCTAACGTTAGCCGAGATATCAGAGGTCTGTTGTTGCATTTATATTATATTACCTTTCTATCGGCATTAGCAGGCTCTTTGTCTGGAGTTTGAGTTTCGTTCCTCCGACGCATTTCTAAATACAGTGTTTTTATATCACATGGATAAACTGCGGAATGAATTAAGTTGAGGCTACTTCCTGGTTGAGCTACGGAAGCCGGAAGGAGACAAACATTAAATTTCGCGTTGTGGCTTTACATTTAGAGCCGATTGCTCTCTTTCAGACACATTTTTCATCCTCTTCCCTCCTAATATCTATAAATCATCTAAAGATATGAATTTTAAATGCTTCAAATATGAGTTTTAGGTTTATCCCAGTGAAGTCACTGACTGAGGTCATTTCCATTAAATGCTATAAAATATATGTAAAATATAATTGGTTTGTGCATTATGTGCAATTAAATTAATCATCACATGGATTTTTTCATTTTCCTTTGACACTTGTTAATTTAAATTTCACGTCATTGTTTGATTTGTCTTCATCTCCAGTATCTCTCTTTCAGCTGTGGAAATATACATTAACTAAAGAAATGTTCTAAACTGTAATTTTTAGGCATTTTTACTTTATTTAGTTGTTTCCATTTGTTGCTACATCTCTGTGAGTAATATTGTACACTATTTTTCTGACAGCTGTAGATACTAGTTACTTTTCAGTAAATACTAGTACTGTTTTTAATTCCCCTTTGTGCCCAGTGAAAAACTTACTTCTCCGATTAATCTGATTTTAAATATTTCTGCCGAAACCCAAAGATCGAGTCCTTCATTATATCTTGAGAAAAAATTCTCCCACTCAAGATATTTACATTATTCAAAAACTGCCTTCAATTAACTGGAAAAAACAAGCGGAAATGAAAAGTTTAGTTCTCAAAGGACAGTGATTCTATAAAACACCTATGTTGGTATAGTGGATTCATCTACTTAACAGCATTTTAAGTAATTAAGATTACCCAAACGTTCAACATAAACAGCAAGAATATAGGTTTACACATTGATGCAGTAATAGTAATTACATTTTTCGTAAAACACTGTATAATGAGTACTTTTACTTTGATACTTAAAATACATTTTTCTGATTATACGTTCATTATTTTATTTGAATAAGGCTTTGCATGGCTTTCATTGTCGTAGAGTATTTTTATGGTGTGATATTAGTACTTTCCCACCAATTCAATTAGCACTTTGAGATTTGATCCAAATGCAAAGTGCATTATAAATGAAATGTATTATTATTATTATTATTATTATTAATTCTACCACTGCTCTCCCTCACTGTCCGTCATGCAGTACAACTTATGACCTGCGGGTGTCGCTGTATCCCACAAACCCATTTCATCTTTCCACCATAATGTGTTGCACTCAGGATAAAGCCAGTGAGTTTAACAAACAGGTTTATAATCACCATTTAAGTCTTCGTTTGAGCATCTCACACTCTCACATGAAATACAGCCAGAATAACAACTGGATGTCGACCACTGCACATGTGGAGATCTTAAACTGCACCCCAGTGTAACCAATAAATGACCATAATCAGAATCAGGGGCAGTGATTGCATGTCCTCGGCTCCTACTAGAACAACCAATCAAACTCTCATCATGAATAATAACGCATTCATGATGAGCAGAACAGCTGCGTATAAGAATTCAAGTAATATATTCAAATAGCTTTTTTTTACGCAGCCGTGCATGTTTGTTGTGCCAAATAGTTCTGGTTTGCATCATTTGGGAACTGTGACCGTGTCCATATGGTCGAATCCGGCATCATTCACATGGACGTTTGCACGCAATGTGTTGAGAATTAGGCTTGTCGTTTGGCCGTGCTCCATGTCTGTAATTATCTCGTATGTTTCAGGCGCCGGGGTGACATCAGATAATAAAGCTGAATGGTTTTTAGGACAAGATTCAAGGCTGAAATAAAAAATAAGCGACCATGAGACTTTATTTTTACTGCTCGTTCAGAGACCAGGATGCTTTACATTCATGCTTTAAAAGCCAGGCTATCCTGACTATTTATCCATTAAATAGTGTCTAGACAATTCAAAACCTCAACGGTACCGCCTGTTGGACAGAAGGCGACTGGCGACTGGAGGAGGAAATTCATTGCAGTAATTAAAAAGCTCTGCTGGACCAAAATGATGAATGTCAGGTATTGACTCACTGTCAGGCCGGCTGTGGGCGCATGTGTGTGTGTGTGTGTGTGTGTGTGTGTGTTTTTGTGTGTTGTATTTTGTTCCAAGCTGTCCAGGGTTGATTAAAGCTAATGATGCAGCGACTTCTCAGCCTCTTGCTTCTGTTGCAGCTCCACATAATTAGGACTGAGAGGGAAGATGCTCTAATCAGACAACGCTAGCTTCCCTCTACGGTTTGTGAATGCCATTCAAATAGCAGCCGCTTCCGGATGGCCTGTCATTCCGTACCGCGGTGAGCAGAACACGCCGGTCTTTTACCGCCTGCCTCCTTTGGGAAATCAATCACTTCTCATTCCATCAAAGATTTAGACTTAATAACATAATTTGCCATAGGAGGAGGAAAAAAAAAGTGATGATGCATGATGTCCTTTACTGCCAGACTAAAGGTTGGTATTTGTTGTCCCCCCCCCCCCTCGGATTACCGGTGCCCGGCTGCACACATCTTTGATTGTTGAGAAAGCTCTGAATAAATCCCACAGAATCCAGCAGTGATTGAAAGATCTGAGTCCGTCAGATGTGACCCGCAGTGCAGTCATGTGATTGCTCTCTTGTGAAATACACACTCCTACTGAGTTTCTTCTGACAAAATTCCCATGAAAGAAAATCCAGCAGTATCCTTTATAGGATTTAAAGGGCACCTGGTCCCCGGTTTTATTAATACGACAATCACCCGTAACCTTAATCAATCAGCTATGACCTTTATATCACCTGCTTAGTATTGTTCAGCTCCTCCGGTCTAAACCTTTCTGTCAGAACCGGCGCCGCTCCTCAACTCCCCATGTGCATCAACGAGTCGCTCAGAAAAAGGGGGATTTTGTGAGTTTGTTGAATTGAAGAAAAGAAATGAACCTCTATTCAAACAAAGTCCTGCAACTTAAACTGATTTGCTGGATTTGACAAAACTTGACAGTTTCGAGGGAAGCCTGTATTCAGAACATCAAGAATGTCCCGGATCACTTCCTGTCGGACAGGATCGACACATTTAAGGTCAAATAAAAGAAACGGCGTTTGGTTTAATTCATGTTTGTTTCAGATCTTCGACTGTGTCGTATTAATTCATCACAGCTGATTAGATTATGTAGGTTGGACACGCGTCCATTATGCTTCATTTAAAGACTCCTATTAAATTATATCAAACACAACTTAGTTTAGTGGAATTTATATTCATATTTATAATGAAACTTGTAAACTTTACTTCAGTAGTGCTTTTCAAAATAAAGTTACAAAGTCAAAACAATTCAGGTAACATTAAAATACAGAAATAGAACAACGACCTCCAGTATTAATTAAAGACACATGGGAATGAACAAATATAAAAACATTTAAATTCAAAAATAAATAAAAGCAATGAAAAGTTTTTTCCAAAACTCATTCAAAAAACTGACTCAAAAGATTTCCCTGATTCTGCTTGTCTCATATCCTCACAGCAGTGAGTCACAGAACTGTTGGGCGCTGACAGCAAAGTTGTTGACCTAAGTGAATTAAATAAATCCAACAAATGATGTTTTTGAGTGCATGAGTCTGTCACCCATTCACAGCAGGTGGTCCTTCCTCAGAACACTCCGGCAGACTGGCAACGCCTTACAAGACCCGTGGTTCTGGAGATGCTCCGACCCCAGTCGTCTTGCCAACACTATTTGGCTCAGAACCTCTAAGATCTTAACAGCTTCCCTTCTTTTAACTTGTTCCAACACATCAACTTCAGGACAGAAAGTTCTCCTGAACCTGTCGCAGGTTTCCACATAATTATAATTGTACGATGGCGTTAGAGAGCCTCTCAACGCAGAAGAGGGCGCGTGCTTTTTTTTAAATGTTTGTGATGAACACCGTGTTGTCGTGCCCTTCGGCAGCCGCCAAACAAGAAGCGAATGTTCTTCACAGCTTATTGCTTTGCTCACTCTGCTATTCTAATTAGGTGTTGCTCATAAACAACGTCTGCCCTTGAGCCACTTGTAACATCTTCATAGTCCTGGTGCGCAGATAGGAGCAAAAAGCCGGGTCACCTTGACTCCGTCGCCGCCCTTTGTGCCGTGTCTGCAGGCGGAGGCCATTTTTAAGGTTCCTCCCCCTCAACCCTGACATTCAGCGGAGTCTCACACCAAAACGTTTCACCCCTAGTTACAGGTCACCTTTCCCAAATAACAGATACCGGACTGGACAGCCGTTAAAAACGGAGAGCAGGACCTGAATGCAAATAATAACCTTTTATAACATTTCTCACTGAGCCCACTGCCCCCCCCCCCGTCTCCTCGCTGGCCGGATCTTCCTCACGCAGTTTTCCTCCTTTCGGCCGCCTGCTGGATCTCAAGACCTGAAAATTGTTTCCCGAGAACAAAAAAAACAAGGCCACATCGCACCCACACACACACACACACACACACACACACACACACACACACACACACACACACACACACACACACACACACAAACACATGAGACTTCAGTCCAGAGACATGAAATCAAATCGTAATTGAGATAACATGGCAGGCAAATGAAAAGCCGTTTCCTGTTTGCCTCATCTGCCGTGTCGCATAGAGCGCCGTTAACTGGCTGACATTTCCGCACTGAGCCGTCTGTATCACCGAAGGCCATCGCCAAATTCAGCTGGGGCACTCGTATCTCACAACACGTTGGCCTGCCAATATTAAATCCAGCTGACGGAATGGTGTTTTGATGTTCCAACGCGGCGGCGCAAATGGAAATCCCGTGTCAGACTCCACCGGCGTGGCTCAGGGGACGCCGCCGCAGGGTCCCCGACCTCGGCCCAGACTGAAGCACTTCCCAACCATCATTGGAAAATAAATATCAGGCAACTTTTACGGACTTTTCATTCGTTATTCCATTAATTCTATCTTTTTCAAGGGGAACTTTAGAACCAGACTTTGGGATGTGTGGAGAATGTGCTGCCGGGTGATTTCTGTCATGTGACGATTGTCTGCCTCAGTCGCGTGACGGAGGTTTTAATTTCGTTTCGTAGACAACGAAACAACTAATTTCGTCTCAGAAAAAGATAATGGGTGAAAATTCTTTTTTTTTTAATTGTTTTTATTAACATTATGTAACCAGGACAACTTTGACATAATTCTAATCATATTACATACCTTTCTACTCCGCCTGGATCTAAACTGATTTCCAAGATCTCTAGCTTCTCTTCTACGTTTTTCAAAACTCATATATGTAGGATTAAGCGGCGAGGTCTCAGATTCAACCTATTTTACTCGTCAGCTCTGCCTCCATAACCAAACATGAGGGAAAATCTACGCTGGTCTTTCAAGATGATGTCATCGTCTAAAGCCACGTTTAGTATCCTGTCAAGTGAAGAGGCTCCTTTAGATATATATATATATATATATATATATATATATATATATATATATATATATATATATATACATTTTATTCAAAGCTTAAATATAAGATGCCATATCCAACTGTAAAGTGCATTATAAATTAAATGTATTATTATTATTATTACTATTTCATCTGAGGGCTGGAACAAAACACGGCAAAGCATTTTTTTGTCATCGTGCGGCACAATCCTGGAATTATCGCCAACTCTGACCGTCTTTAATTCAGAATTCAAAACATTCCTTTTTTTTTTAAGAATTGCCGACACTCCACTCTGTAAGGACTAGATATTTAATCACCTTTCAATTTTAATTTGTAATTTTCAATTCCTTTTATCTTTGGAACTCTTGACTGAACTTTAACACTTTCAATTGTAACTTCAATTTATTTACCCTCCTATTGTCATTTTTTGTTTTCATTGTTCTGTAGAGATCTTTGAATTGCCCGGGTGAATGAAAGTTGTTTTAGCAGTAAAGTTGCTTTTCCTTGTCTATAATAATAATAATAATAATAATAAATGTATTTAGTATACCGCTTTTCTCAGGAAAAACTTCGACAAAGTGCTTCACAATCCAAAAAAACATACAACCAATAAAAACAAGGCAAATAGAATATTCAAAGCAGAGAAAGCCGGAGTTTCCCTCATCTCAAGCTAAACAAACTCAGAGTTTCCCTTCATCTCATGTTAAACAAGCTCAAAGTTTCCCTCATCTCAGGCTTAATAAACTCAGAGTTTCCCTCATCGCAAGCTAAACAAACTCAGAGTTTCCTTCATCTCAGGCTAAACTAACTCAAAGTTTCCCTCATCTCAGGCTAAACAAACTCAGAGTTTCCCCTCATCTCATGCCAAATAAACTCAAAGTCTCCCCTCATCTCAGGCTAAACAAACTCAGAGTTTCCCCTCATCTCAGGCTAAATAAACTCAAAGTTTCCCCTCATCTCAGGCTAAACAAACCCAGAGTTTCCCCCATATCAGGCTAAACAAATTCAGAGTTTCCCTCATCCAGACTTAACAAACTCAGAGTTTCCCTCATCTCATGCCAAATAAACTCAAAGTCTCCCCTCATCTCAGGCTAAACAAACTCAGAGTTTCCCTTCATCTCAGGCTAGACAGACTCAAAGTTTCCCTCATCTCAGGCTAAATAAACTCAGAGTTTCCCTCATCGCAAGCTAAACAAACTCAGAGTTCCCCTCATCTCAGGCTAAACTAACTCAGAGTTTCCCCCTCATCTCAGGCTAAATAAACTCAAAGTTTCCCCTCATCTCAGGCTAAACAAACCCAGAGTTTCCCCCATATCAGGCTAAACAAATTCAGAGTTTCCCTCATCCAGACTTCACGAACTCAGAGTTTCCCTCATCTCATGCCAAATAAACTCAAAGTCTCCCCTCATCTCAGGCTAAACAAATTCAGGGTTTCCCTTATCCAGACTTAACAAACTCAGGGTTTCTGTTAACCCCCGGTCCGGAGGTTGATTGTAGATTGTTAATGCAGTGATTACTTTTGTTTTCCTGTGGACCACTAATATTGATCTCCCGGCTATAAATTCCAACGAAAGCCTCCGGAGACTTTCTTCCTCTATGTCATGTGCCGCTAGAACGACGCTAGCATCGTTAGCATGCTAACCAGCAATAAGCCGACATTGCGATTTCTCATAGAGCTTTTGGATTATTAAAAATATGTTTTATATTTGCTTTTAAAAAGGATCCTCATTTGGAAGAGTCGTGTTTGAAAACAGGAGAATTAACCCTTAAACACCCGTTTGTTTGAATTCTTTCACACCTTGGAGCATTTTGATAGAAGAGTGAGAGCAAGCAACCAAGATTTTATAATAGAAGATATACGATTTTGGCACAATTACAAACATCTATCTTTGAAACCTGTTCAGGAACAGCTCTCATAATCAATCCGTGTAAATAAACTTTGATAATAAAATCAAATTGTTTGCTAATCATCACAACAGTTTTACGTCGCCTCGGGTTTTTTAAATTTTTATTATCCTCTCGTAATAACGTGAACATCTCCTAAACTGCTCTGCTTGTAATCTAAATGATGTCGTCAGTTCGAAGAAGTTAATTATAAAGTGTGCCGGCGTCCCACCCACAATTAAATACATATCAGAGGCAAGAAATTCTACATGTATTCATTTATTCATTCATTTTCATATTTCTACATTTATTCAATCATTAATTTATTCATTTCAACATTTATTTATTCATTCATTTCTCTATTTTTTTTATTTATTAATTTCTACATTTGTTTATTCATTTATTCATTCTTATATTTCTGCATTTATTTAATCATTCATTTATTGATTTCTACAATAAGTCATTCATTCATTTCTGCATGTATTCATTAATTTATTCATTCCCACATTTATTTATTCATTAATTCCTGCATTTATTTATTTATGTCACTTATAAACAAAACTGTTATTATGTTATGGAGGAAAAATGGGAATTTAACGTTATATCCAAATGTTGAATCTAAATCTAAATATATATAATAACATATATATAAGTAAGAATCCAAATGTTGACTTAAATGTAATTTAGTAAAGATGTAAATTCACACCGTCATCAGCGGAAGTTTCAAAATAAAAGCTCGATGAGCTTTTATTTTGAAGCTTCCCCATAAAGCGTCAATTTGCCTATTATCTAAACATTTAAGCTCAACATTCAGTTTTAGATTCAACGCAAATATATAACATTTAGATTTATATATTTAACATTTGGAGTTAAATGTGACAAAATGTTTCTGTAAAAATCAGCGCACGCTAGTTTTTTGTTACACTGCGTCGTCACCTTCCAGTGTAGCATCACAGTCAAAGTGTGATTTCACTCAGCAGTACTCAGATGCTAAATTTATATCAGTATTCCCTCAGTAGGTTCTAAACCAAATGAATGTCTCTGCTTGTGTTTACGGTTTGATGAGGAGTTTGACAAAAATCCCACATGCACTCCTTCTGATCATTGCTGCCGCGCTAATCGCCTGATTAACAGCTTCTCCCATTCAAGAGGAGAAAAAAAACAAAACCAGTGTATTTTGGAAAGAGAGAATATCTAAAACCTGATGTTTATATATATTTATGAGTTCTGGTGAACTATCTGATTTATGAACATGTGTTTGATTCAGGGTGAAGCTGCGGTAAACGGAGGCAGCTGCTTTGACAGATCGGCCCACCTCTCAGGAAATGCACCATCTCCTTCATTTATTTATGAGTGAGCTGTGGGGCGTTCAGGGGGGGTAGGGTATCAGAGGCATCGCTCTTCAGCCCTCAGTCATCAGACTCCATGTGGCGCTCATCGATTATAGCCCCCTCCCCTGCTTTTGAAGTGTACCATCAATCAATACAGTAACGAGTCTTCATTTATACTCGAGAAACGCAGTTTCCAACCCGGTGACCACGAATTCTCTGTGTTTTCACCGAGGGGGGGGGGGGAGAGAGAGAGAGAGAGAGAGAGAGAGAGAGAGAGAAGCTCTGGTTCTGCATTTGGCCCGGGGCGTCATGTGCCTAACAACCGGTACATGACTGCACATCACCATCATGACGCAATAACGCGCACATGCAGTATAAATATTCAATGGAAGTACAAACAGCAGTATTTCAGACGAAAACGGGTTTCATGGTTTTTTTTACTCTGATATCAACATTGTTTTTTTTTTCTTTCCCTTAATGCCCCCAATGTCGACTTTATAGTCCATGAGGCCGGTCGCCGGGGGGGGGGGGGACGCCGTGGTTTATACAAGGCTGTGTTTCTCAAGGCCAAGCGTTTAATGTGCAACGACGGCCCAAGGTGTTCATCACTGCCAGGGTTTTTATTCTCTACGTCCACAGAGTCGGGGGCGTCGACAACTAAAACGATTTAACGATGGTGACGTCCTTAAATAGTGAGAAATAAAAAAATGATAAAAAGACTTGAGCTTTTATCCAGATATGGTTCAATTAGCCTCTCAATGAGCTAATCGTTTAGCATTTAGCCGATTGACAGGTTTTTGTTCCACCTTTATCAACTCAAATTTCTTCACGGCGCCCTTTTAAAAAAAAAATGGGAGTATTTGTATTTACAAAAATCTAACCTTTAACTCAAGTATCAAAAAAAAAAAATCTTAACATAAAACACATATTTTTCTCTAAAACTCTGAAGTGGTGAACAATGACTTCCTGTTTTGGGGTATAAATATGAGGTGACACAGGCCTGATTCTCTTTTATATTCTTCACCATGATGAAGACCAGAGAACATAGCAATGAGGAGCAAAGAAAAGTTGTAGAGCTGCACAAATCTGGCAATGGAGACAAGAGTATCTCACTGCGGCTCAAAATGTCAGTTTCAACAGTTTGATCAATAATGAAGAAGTTTAAAGAGACTTCAGATGTTAGACATCAGCCTGGAAGAGGACAAGTGTGCAAACTGACATGGCTCGATGGCAAAAGACTCCTCAAGGATTACAGCTAGAGAGGTCAAAGGTCAGTTGAATTTTGGGGTCAGAAAGTCTCCCTAACCACCATCAGATGGTTAGGGAGACTTCCAAAGGTTCTGGACACCTCGTTAAAGACATGGTTCCACTGACTCCATCAAACACCAGCAGATACTGGATGAAGACCTAAAAGTTCTGTCAGGAACCTTAAAGTGGGCCGTGATTGGACCTTCCAGCAGGACAAGGATCTGAAGCCGAATTCAAAATCAACCCAGGAAGTGTTCAGAGATCCCAGAATAAAGGTTTTGCCATGGAGCGATCTGAAGGTCGGTGGTTCAATCCCCGGCCACTGCGGCCCACATGTGGAAGTGTCCTTGAGCAAGATACTGGACTAGACTACAGTTCAGTATCTAGTCTAGTTCAGTATCTAGTCTAGTCTAGTTCAGTACTAGACAGACTAGAAAAGCTGCTGTAGAAGTACGGTCCATTAACCCTTTAAGGACCGAGGAACACTCATGACTCGGTACAGTTCTTGGGAAATTCCTCCTTCCTCTGTGAACCAGCTTAAAATCAGGATCTCCCGGTTTTAAGTATTCAAGATTTACTACGTGGATGTCATGTGTTTTTCCTGCTCACTCTAAGAAATAAAACCCTCACATTTACTTACACTTAGTCACTTCAACGGCTCCGACGAAGAAAATCCCCATCATGTCTTCATCAACTGTCAGCTTCATCAATAGTCACCAAAAAGTCCTGAATAACTTCTACATCAAAGACTTATGATGACTTTGTGAAACATTTCATTTACTGACCACAGCTGCGTGGAATTTACTAAATGTGTTGCAAAAGCCGACGCAACAGGACTTTGACCGTGTGATCGGGTCATTATTCAGCACCAGTGGCGATCCGGAGCCGGCTCTGATGTAAATCGAAAAACTGCAGCCAAAGTCATGGTGTCCAGATGTGTGCATCACTATTAAGCGTCCTCTGGAAACGCTTCTGTTGTGTTGTTATAATAATAATAATAATAATAATAATAATAATAATAATAATAATAATAATAATAATAATGAGACATCTTATTTATTGCTTTATTATGTGTTTATTAATGAAAAAAACATTTTTAAAAATGATTTCCGGGCATATTTGAATTCTTTCCTGTGGTGTCCGTCAGGGCACCGTCCTTGGCCCCTTTACTCTTGAGTCACATTACAAACACCTTCAGTCACACTTTTCAACAAAAAGTAAGAGTTTCAAAATTCAGCATGATGAGAGAAATCAGGCTAAGACATGACCCGGTGGGAACGAGTCGTCCTCAGGGGAACGGAAAGGAGTTTACGGACCAGCACCTCTTTTACCGAACAATGCGTTCATTATTCGGCAAAAGAGGTGCAGTTCTCAACACAACACTGGCTTCTGTACCCCCCCCCCCCCCCCCCATACAAGCCGGGGTTCTCCATCTAGTTCTTCCCATCTCAATAAATGGAGAATGACCCACTCTGTTTGTTTTACAGCGGGGGAATTAAAATTGCATGTACGAGCGGAACCTTAGAACGTGGGATCAGGAGACAATCGAACTGCATGACACAACTGCACCCCTGCTACTTCAACCTATTCCACTATTCCATCCCATCCTTTACTACAACTAGTGCATCACTCTCATCCCTGCAGGATGACAGCTCTCTCTCTCTCTCTCTCCCCATCTCTCTCTCTCTCTCTCCCCATCTCTCTCTCTCTCTCTCCCCATCTCTCTCTCTCTCTCTCCCTCTCTCTCTCACGCCTGATTGGTATGGTCCGCTCCTCCCCTCCCCTACATCTTGTCGATGGTAGTTTCTATTTGGAGAAGGTCAAATGACTCCGCATGTCTGCTTCTGTGTACATTCCCGCGCTGGTGCACGCCTGCCGAGGAAACACTTGCAGCGGTATCGTGTGTCCGAGCAGAACCGAGTCCGTCCTCAGCAGCAGCTCCTCCTCCGGTTCTGATCCTCTGGAAAGTAAGTGCAGCCAGTCACGCGCCTCTTTATTATGACAGGCAGGCATTGTTCACCTCTTTCTAATGGTTTATTGTTTGCAAAGTGTGTTTACGTGCAGCGGATGGTTAAACGGTTCTCCCGGGAGGCTGGTGGCGTGAGGCGTTCAAATGCTGCGGGTATTTCTCAATGGGCTCTGTATTATCTATAATTTATTAGCTTTTAAGAGTATTTGTTATGGAAGGCTCGGAGGATAAATAAACAAACAAACAAACAAACAAACAAACAAAAGTAGGTTACGACTCCCTGCTTAAATATTATGGTGCATTTAAGGTTACTGGGGGAAAACAGAGAGTGAATGTTGACACAATATTTATGAGGTGAGCCAGATGTTGGCACACATTTTAGTTTAAAACCCTTTAAGGTTCTCACAAAGAAAAATATTATGGAAAAACTTATATCACTTTGCATATTCTCTTTGTGAAATTTATTGATTTAATATAATAACAAATTATAAAAACAAACCCTTAAAAAAAAGATTTTGGCTTGAAAAATGTTGTATATCATGGAAAATAGTCAATTCACAATTAAATTAGCTCAACTTTTTAGAAAAGCATGTTTTGTGGAAAACCGTTTGACCCTTATTACACATTCTTAGCTTGTATCAGGTGAAATAATTCTGTCCCCACAAGCTGTAATATGTAAATCAAATAGGTTTTTCCCAGGAGCCATGGTTAACGACTTCTCCTCTCCGTCCCATTTGACCTGCGGTGTCGCCCAGGGCGCCACCCTTGGCCCCTTAACCTTTTAGCATATACATGCTGCCACTGCCTGGTATTTTAAACACCTTCAGGGTGTTTCACCTAGGGAATCGGAATGAGCTCAACCGAACAGTTGAGCAGAACTTTAAAGGGTTAAAA